>VWZI01000760.1:192844-233388 GCA_013396835.1 Psilopogon haemacephalus
CAGCAAAGCGGCCCTTTCGGCACATGTGGAGGCTCATACTGCCAGCCCATGCAGGGATTTGAGCTGGTTATTGGCTGAGTTTTTGTGCCCAGTGTGAAATTGGCAAATGAACATTTTGTACGAAAAGGCATAAATTGGGCAAGAAAAAGGAGTGTTCCTGCCTGAGAGGTTCCCCATCCAAAAGGGTTCCCACCTGACAAAATCTGCACCTTGAAAAGCTTCCCATGTTTACAGAGCCCTGCCTTCTGAAGAAGTTCCCCAGTTTTGGGACAGTCACAGCTTTGGATGACACCTATCTTTTGCACAGCTTTGGTGACACCTATCTTTTGCACAGCTCTTGGGTTTTATACTGTTTCCCACACAGGTACAGTGCTCCCACTCCTGTACTGTCCTGTGCAACCTTTGCAAGCAGTGGCAGGTCCTGTGTTCTTGAGAATACTGCTGTTGGCACCCAGACTCGGCGGCTCTGGAACCTTTCTAACAGTCAACTTCCCTGGCTGTTACTCTGACTGTTATCCTGGCTGGGAGATTAAGCAGTTTGTCTCTCCCTTATTGCTGCTAGAGGCAGTGTGGTCTCTACAAATCTCTGTCTCATGGAAACCATATTTTTAACATATTGGACTTTGCCTTTTGAATCGAATTGGATATTATTTATAGCCAGCATTGTAGTGAGTAAAGCTGTCATTCCCCTTAATTCTCTGCTCAGCCAATCTATTGATAGTGGGGTAAGAAGCTGTGTTATAGCTTAGCTTTTTCCCTTTTCTGACTTCCTAAACCTCTGAATTTGTCTATAGCACCTTTTGAAGATCTTCCCAATTGAATTGAAACCTGTAAATAAATTAGAAACTAATTCTGTATATAGTTTTGAAGGCGGGATTTTCTGGGAATAAAATTAATCTATTTTCATAATTCCTGACTTGGCCACATCAGTTCCCCTATTCTTTACAACACCCACCTCTCCAGCCTGTCAGTGTCCCTCTGGATGGCATCTCTGCCCTCTAGCGTGTCAGCTGTGCAACTCAGCTTGGTGTCATTGGCAAACTTGCTGAGGGCACACTTGATGTCACCATCATTGTCGCCAATGAAGATGACCAGTTCCAGCACTGATCGTTGAGGAACTTCACTTATCACTGGCCTCTAGCTGGACATGGACTCATTGATAGCCAGTCTTTGGGTGTGGCCATCAAGTCAGTTCTTTATTCACTAAGTGATACATCCATCAAACCCATATTTTACCCGCTTGGATGTCATGTGGGACAGTGTTATAGGTTTTGCTCAGGTCCAGGTAAATGACATTGGCTGCTGTCCCCTTGTCTGTTGATGTTGTAGCCTTGTCATAGAAGGCCACCAGCTTTGTTAGGCACTATTTGCCCTTGGTGAAGACATGTTGATTGTACCAAATCACCTCCTCATTATCCTCTCTCAGCAGTGTTTTCAGGATGATCTGCCCCATGATCTTACCTATGATCCAGCAAATATATACGCTCCAGCATAAGCTGGCAGCTACTATTCAAATTGTGAGCCCTGAAAAAGTCCTCTCCCTCTTCTTTAATGGAGGATGGAACCTTGTATGCAGCCAAAACAACCAAAAAAGAACTGTAGTACCACATTAGACACCTCACCAGGCTCCTGTGTGCACATAATATGGTACATGCTGTCAAAAAATGTGATGTTTTGGATTTGCCTTGGAAAAATAACTAAGCTTCCAATTTCTCTGAAAGAGAAACAACATCAAAGAGGAGATCAGTGTTGCTTGACTGCTATTTCAACACTCAGCAAACCATACATGTATGAAAACAATTACCTTTAGATGAAAGAATGATGAGTACATTAAGTGAACATAGATAATGGAAGATGACTCATAAAATATTCCATTGTCATTAATGCTAGAGTGGTTAACTAGAGAAATAAAGAATTAAAAGGTTGGACCTCTGATTAATACTAATCCTGTCTGTATGTTTCCATATTTTACAGCTATCTGCTATACATGTATATATTTCATTTACAGTGTTGGTTAAGTGCTGCCCAGTACAGCTAATGTTTTTGGTATAATCATATATTCCTGAAAGCATATTTTGGGACTAAAACATTTTAATATTGTTCTTTGATCTACAGCTAATTTATGTCTCAAGGAGACAGAGGCAGATACATGTGAAGCTAACTGATTTTTCAGTTGGTTGTTAAAAAAAAAAAAAAAATCCCTCACAGCTCACTCGTACATTCTATGTTGTTTTAGGTGACCACAGAATCGTTCTTTTCCAGAATCTCTGTCGGTTTACATAATACTTTTTCTGATTGAAATAAAATATTTTTTCAATGTGCAACAAAATATTTCTGTTAAATTCGAGGTATTTTTAATTAAATAGAACTTAAGAAATTGAATACAACCTGCAGAGTAAGATTCAAATACTAATCACAAAATGAAGAAGGGACTATACTTCTGTCAGTGAGGCCAGTCACAAAGTTATTACATGGTATGGACAAGCCAGGTTTAACCTTTATTTGCATAACTCAGCACAGGGATTTGATTTCTTGAGTGTTTTGGTTGCTACTTCTATCTGACTTATATATTCCTTGAGCTACCTTTGAGTGGGCATTTTTCACATTCATCTCTTATGGATGTTTATGCTTCCAATTCTTGCCATTTAGGTACACTGTGAAAGAAAAGAGTATTTTGCATAGCTGAGCACAGACCAGTGACACCTCTAAAAAGGTGGGCACAATCTTAGATTAGGGGATTCTTTTTTCAGAACCTGAGAGCATTATGGTCACACTACCCTCAGGAAACATTTAAAATACTAAGTCCTGCCTCTCAGGTGTGGTGATGAGTTGCCACTGAAAGCTTTCTGGTCTTATTGATAGTTTAGTTCTGCCTAGCTCTGGCACTTCTGTACCACACTGAGTTGTGACTAGTTTATAGCAGTTAAGTGGCATAGTAGTAAAGTGCTAGACCTGTCCTTGCTTCTTCCATACATAATCACATGAACAGATATGATCTCCCCACTGCAATCAGGTCTGTCTCAGGTCATGTCTTCTGTTGCCTTATGAAGATAGCCTTGGGAAAAAAAAATCAAATTAATAAATACTTAAGGAAACTGCTTTCAAAGATTCTAATACTTTAGTTCTTTTTGTAGCCAAGTACTCTCACAAAATCTATGTGTAAACACCAGTTCAATATGAATACTGGGGGAAAATTTCTCTATGTGGACAGACAAGTAGTGGGACACGTTGACTACAGAGGTTGTGCAGTCTCGGTCCTTGAGTATTTTTAAGGTATAACTGAACAAAGCCCTCAACAACCTGATCTCACAGATGAATGCACTCTGAGCATCACATTGGATTAGAAACTATCTGATGTCCATGCCAGTCTGGATTATCCTGTGATCCCAGGGTCCTGTCTAGACATTGAGCTCCCTCTACTCCTACTGACTTCACGAGGAACTGCAGTTTGTTAACATTACTGAGAACCTAGAACTGGTTTCATGAGATCAGGTCTTGCACTGGTGTAGATGTGGCAAGCAGCTGATAGAGACAGCACTATCTAGAGACCAGGTCACTATGACAGACCGCAGAAAATCTGGACATGCCTTGAGTAAGGCCCTTTGTTCTCATGGCATTCAAAATCAAGGACTGATTATTGAAATATTCGAGCCTTCTTAAAATTATGCTTATAAATCTTTGTCTATCTTATAGGTATGTATAGACAGATGTGCGTGCCCAGCCTGTCTTGGCATCTATATTTGGTTTACATGGAACTTGCAAAAGCTTGCAGGTAAATCCTTCATTCTGGATTAGGAGCAATGTAGCCCAAACCAGATGCCACACAAGGTTTTGAGCATGCAGCGCATCTTGAGCAAAGACTACTTTGTTGAGCTTGAAGTGGTATTTGATAGCACTCACAACAACTATGCCTGTTTCCTTACAGTCTAAGAAGTAGTCAGTAGGCAGATATAAACAAAAAGTGGAAAAGCAAAAAGGATACAGACACCCAAAGACAAAATCCAGTAAAATTTTAGCATTTGAAAATCCTTTCAGCATCAATCAGTCCTCAAAAGCAGATATCAAGTTAGAGTCACCTTCAATCCAGTCCTCAAGTATGCATGACACTACTTCAGAGATCTGGCAGCTCTGGAAAGATTTAAGGATTGAAATTATATGGACTGCCTGGATCTTGTCAATAGACAACATATGTTCAATGGAGTTTTCTCTAGACTGCAGTAAGGCCAATGGAAGAGAGAATAATTTGGAAGTCCTAAACAGTGGTTCACTTGTAGTTTAATTCTGTACAATCACAAGATCACAGGATCACAGGATGTTAGGCGTTGGAACACCCCTGCCAGAGTAGGACTATAGAATCTAGCACAGGTTGCACAGGAATGTGTCCAAATGGGTCTCCAGAGGATACTCCACAACTACTCTGGGCAGCCTGTTCCAGTGCTACAGACAATGAGACAATACAAACAGAAAATTTGATCCAAAGTGTCATAGTAAATATTCGAAAAGGTGTAGGTGAACATTTCATGTGCTGGGTGCTGGTTTGGCATATATTTTGATCACCGTCTTATACCAGGTCATGCTCCTTTCACATAATTCAGATGAAATCTTGTGTTCAGAAGCATTAGATGGATTGATGGCTCAAAATTACTGAAGAATGTTTACAAATATTGATGGGTAGCTTTCTGGTTACTTCTATCTTTCATTCAGCCTAAAATACTTTCCAAAAAAAGCTTTAAAGTACCATTCAGATACATTCTTATAAGATTTCTACCTGCAGTTTCCCTAGCTTAATTACAGCAGTCTGAGATGTCAGTGGCCATGGAAATTCTGACATAAAGAGAAAAGGGGAGCTAGAAAGAGAAAAATAGAGAGACACACATGACTGTCTAAAAGAAAAGGTGGGGGTGGGGGAAAGTAAAGCTAAAATTCATTTAAGGAATTAGTCTCAATTTCAAAGTAATATTCATAGACCATTTAGAATGTCATCATGCTTCTTAAAAACTGTGATTGATGATATCTCTTGGCAGGATAATGTAACAAGAAAAAGAATATCGGACTGAGTTAGATTACTTTTTTCATTCCTTTTTTTTTTTTTTTAAGTTCATTTCCAAATTTGTGGGTGACTTTTAAGATATATTAGAGTCAAGGCACTGTTGAGGGCCAGGTATGCTGAAGACAGGAATTGAACTGGCAACTCTAGAGGCTCTGCCACTAGGTTTATTTTGTCCATTCACAGACCTGTACATACTGCTCCTGACTTCCACTCCACCTTAGGCACTGAGTGATGGAGGAAGCTGTTTTTGCTGTGATGCCATCTCAAGAGATAGTTCGATGGTAACTTGAGCAATACTACTGAAGTTCATTCTGAGAGTTGTGGGTGAAAAAAAAACAGAAATGTTTTATTTTGCAAACATCTAAATCAACATTTCACTTTTGACTACTGTAAATCATTAACAGAGGTTAAGAAATATAGAGGTATATCTCATTTTATTGCAGTATTTGAAGTGATCCACCCTACCACCCTATGGAGACAGGAAGTTAATAGGAAGAATAAAAGGGGTCTAGCAACGTGTGGACATGAAAGGCCTTGCTGCCCAGTTCTCAGTTCCGTCCTTTGCTATTTCTCCATTTGATTTGTGCAATCCTCTCTTAGTTCTTGTTGCTAAGCCTCCTTCCCTTTGCTGCCTTTCTTCTCAGCCTGTTCTCCCTTCTCACTATTTTCTCAAAAATTCTTCTTGGAAGGATGACACATGAGACTTCACTCAGCCACTGCCATGATCTTCTTTATGACCCGGATACATGATGCACTTTGTTAGCCTGCACGTCACAAACACTTGTTAGTCACAAAGTGGACTACTGAGAGAGTCTTGTGAGCTTCAAACTCATTGCAGAGACTTGCTGGAACTTTTCATTGTGTCCTGTTTTCCCTTTGGTGAAAACATCATACACAGACTGTCATCATACAGCAGACTCCCATGAAATGATTCTGCACAGTGATAGAATCAAAGAACGGAGGAGCAAAGCCCTGTGACAGTTAGAATATATGGGATCCTGCCCACTGACTTCTGTATGTGATATAGTAACTGGAAATCTGTCACCTGAGGACTTGGTATTATGTCACCATTTGAACAGAATCACAGAACTTTACAGGTCAAAGTGACCTCCAGAGATCATTGAGTCCAACCTCCCTGCCAAGGCAGGATCTCCTAGGATAGTTCACACAGAAATGAATCCAGGCGGGTTTTGAAATTCTCCAGAGGAGTCTCCACAACCTCTCTGGGCAGCCTTTTCCAGGGCTTTGTCACCTTCACTGTAAATAATTTTCTCCTCATGTTGAGGTGAGCAATGTAGCCATTGCTCCTTGTCTTTTTGCTGCTGACCAGTGAAAAGGGATTGACCCCATCCACTTGACAACCACTCCTCAGATATTTGTATACATGGATAAAATCTCCTCTCAGTCTTCTCCAGACTAAACAGCCCCAGGTTTCTCAGTATCTCTCCGTAGGGGAGATGCTTAAGTCCCCCAGTCATCCTCGTGGCTGGACTCTTTCCAGCAGGTCCCTGTCTCTCTTGAACTGGGGAGCCCAAAACTGGACACAGTATTCCAGATATAGTCTCACCATTGCAAAGCAGAGAGGGAGAAGAACCTCCCTAGACCTGCTGGGCACACTTTTCCTGATGCACCTCAGGATGCCATTAGCTCTCTTAGCCACAAGGCACATTGCTGGCCCATGCAGAACTTGCTGTCCACCAGGACTCCAAGGTCTTTCTCCACGGAACTGCTTTACAGCAAGGCAGCCCCCAACCTGTACAGATGTATCAGTAGAAGAACATAAGTGAATGCAACTATGTGTTACACAGGTTATATCTGGAAGTTCATGTTTCAGCCTGAAGGTGGTGAAGGCATGATGGTGACATAGTGGGGATATTGTGGGTAAGAAAATAAAGATGTTGCACCCTAACATCTGCCTTTTCACCTGTTAGAAGCCATCATTGCACTGCACTAGTAGGTAGACACCAAACCAAGATGATCATCTTGAACCCTCACAAATACAGTATTTCGTAGAAAGAGCACTATAGAGATTGGTTTAAAGCAATGTCGCTTATCAGGACTAGTTAAATGTATAAGGGATATTGGCAGCTATGTTGCAAATGCCATGTCATGCCAGAGTTAAAATGAGTACTCTCACTATGACCAGGTTCTGACAAGGGCATTCAGGGTTTCCAACCAGGAATGCACAGAAAAATGCACACATTACAAACTCATGCAAATTGAGATTGCAACAAAGGTCACAGCAAACCCTTGTGAACTACTGTTAATCTCTGAGATTCTCATGGCCCTTATTGTGCATTTTAATATATTGGAAAGATTTTCACTTCCGCACAACTTATCAGACCAGTGACTGGATGCTACACCTAGAGAATCAAAAAGCTTTTATCTCCCTTGATGCTGCAGACAAAATCTCAGGATAGCCATATTCAGTCCTGCAGGGTTTTAGTGATTGAAATTCTGTGTTTGCATGCCAATTTTCCAGTTGAGAACTCTTAGAGGTGTCAGAACATAAAGACCTGAAAATGAGCACATTTCTAGATGGCCATCAGTGCATAATTAGTCCATTAAAATTGTCAAGATGCTACTTTTGGTTAGTTAAAAGATGTATCAAAATCATTCTATTGTTTAAAAACAGAACATTTTTTTAAACTCCAAGGAGAAATCAAGCTGATTCCTTCATCTGTGATTTATGATCATGGGTGTGTTGCTATTGACACCCTAAATGGCCTTGCCTTTAATTCTGAATTGTTGATTCCAGTGTAACTGCAGGTAAGCCAAGTTACAGTCAATGATAACTGTGTTGGGAATGTGTGAAATTGTGCAAAATATTAAGCCTTCTGAAAATAATCAGATTCTAGATTATTCATTGTGAACATGCAAAGATATCTTTTGACTGCACCTCAATCCCCATATGTAAAATGGAGATAACATTGCCTTAGCTCACAAGGTTTCTGTAATGATCAGCTTGTTCAGATTGTTCAGAACAGAGGATCAGAACTGCCAGTGCCCCGAAGCTTCAATCTTTTACATCAGACAGTGACCTGGCCTCGGGCAGAACATCATTCATGCCAAGAATCCTTCTTAATTGGTGGCCATGTAACAGTGACATGTTGAGCTAGTTGCACCGTGAGACAATGTACCCTGAGACATTTACATTCTTAGATAAGAAAATACACTGCAATGTAGTAGATTCTTGAGTTTTACATCAACAATTGCATTTTGATTGTGATTTTTAATTTAAAAAAACATGATTTTGAACAAGCAAATCTTGTCTTCATGAAGCTTAGAAAAAGCACACACAGCGTCGTAGGAAGCTAGAGGAGTTACCTGGTTTGAATTCTTAAGTTTCTTTTATTCTTTTTTTCCCCCATAGTTTTTAATAGATAAACAGTAAGAATGGATTATTTGCAATCTTCCTCTGTGTGAGGCTTGCTCTATGTGCATGGCATAGTTTTCCCATTAAAAATTTTGTTTTGAATGGAAAAAAAATTACTCATGAAAAATAACACATAGAAAATTTCCGAAGAAGGCAGTCCCAGAAGTTCCAAATCTGCAGTGCTTGTTTGTAGGAGTTTCATTTTTGTAAAACTTTTCATTTTTCCCTATCCAACTTGTACTAACTCTTTGCATATTTTTTTAATACACATGAATAAAAGATATTCCTGCAGACTGATGTAGTACATAGGCTTTCCAGATCAAATGTTTTCCTTCTCCAGGTGAAATGTGGAAATGAGAGATAGTGTTGTCATTATACTGTATTATTTGTTTGTTTGAACAAATATGGCTACAGCAATCATTTTCATCGATTTTCTAAGAATAACAGGGTGGTTTTTTTAACAAAAATCAATAAATGCAAAATTTTCCATAAAGCCTTCAGTAAAAAATATTCCTCCCCCAAACTCATGTATATTAAAGTGCACAGAATATGCTGACTAGCATAATGCAATAAAAGTGATTACTAGGAGGCAGTCGAGGTGATTAAATATCGCATAGTAGTCAGAGTTACCTGAAAATATTATGCATCCAACACTCACAAGAGAAAAAAAAAAACAACACCACCAAACCATTACAACAAACAAGTTCTTCAGAAGTTTGCAGCTCCCAGACAGCCACTTTGTTCTATACATGGCTCTGTGGATGGGGTTTTAATGCATTCATGACAAAAGCAGGCACTGTCTTGTACAATGTGAAAAAGTTCATCATTAGAAGATAGGGAGCTGAATGTCCACTGTAACACATATTTTGACAAAGAAGGTTTAGTTCTCCTGAGAAAACAACATAGGCAAAGAATCTGCCTGTTTACAACTGTTGTAGTTAAATATTGAGGAGTTTGTTCAACTGGTTGCTGAGCAAACTAGAGAATTTACTGTCAGTGCTGGGGAGACAAGTCCCTCACTTGATGACTAACTGAGCCACATATTTCTAAGTCCAAAATACACTAATGATTTAAAGCTGGGAAAATCCATCTATTAGTCATTTTCAAACTCCCTTAAGGTATTGAAAGTATGGAACCTATTATTTGCATTGGAGAATAGTAAGTTAAATCTTAGAGAAGAATATGTTCCTAATGGCATGAAACTTTAACAAATACAAGACCCTTTGGTTTTCTTACTAAGTTTTTTTGTCAATATGGATGAAATATGAGGAGGGAATATGAGTAATGAACCACAGATCAGAGAAATCCCCACAGATATCCTTCTATTCATTAGAACACATTCTCTGCTGAAAATGTACATATTGGAGTTGATTCTTTTTACTGGACTTCTTCACATCTTCTGTCCTGCTGTAGTGACAGACTGCATCTCTTTGTCCCATTGCAGATCCTGACTTACCAATGCACTACCCGCTTGCTAATCATGTTGTGGGTTTTGGGGTTTTCCAAAACTATCCAAGCCTTAATTTATTCCAGATCTGCCTTTAAATTAGATGAATGAGAAAAGTAACATAAACAATGGGTCTGCTCCCTGGAGTTTTTTTAACAACCCCAGCTCCACATCAGCTTCAGTGGAAATTCTAAGTGCTCAGCCCACCTTCCCTGAGACCTGTCTTCTGATTATTCCTCAAGATGTCCAGGCCACTTATCTCTTCTATTTCTTTGCTGTAAATACTCTCCAATTCGACTGAAGCTGTCTGCATTTTGTTTTTCTTATACTCTGCAAATTGACTAATTTGATCAAGATTTGCATAATTTTTTTTTTTCTATATAGTTTTATGCTTCATGGAGTTCTGAACAAATTTATAGATCAGCCTTGTTCCCATAAAGATGTTAGCTTTCAGCTGTCTAAGCACAAAAGCATATGCTTAACTTGAGTCACACTACCCAAGTCAGTAGATCTCTGTACTCTATGGCTGAGCCCTGTAGACCTGTGTCCATCCAGGCATGGCTGAGTAACCCTCTGCCTCCTCATGCTCATTTTCCTTTGGGATCCACAGACCCACATTTAAATTCCCTTGAGGAAGTAGCACAGCTGTAGCCCAGTACTTTAGGCATTTCTCAGAGGAAGAAAAGTTGTGTGGTGCTCCAAAAACTGTTTATGCATTCTACCAGGTACGTTTTTTAATCTGCATTTTAAAGACTACCCTGAAACCAGAATCCCCATGTCAGATACTTGCAGTATCTAGTGAGAACAAATACTGGTAAAGGATAGAATGAGATCATATTTTGATTGAAAGATTAAGACAAATTGCAAAAGCATCCAAGATTAGTAAATGCCAGTCTACTGGTGTCTATTCACTGAAATACATAGATTTTGGATTTCAATGGGGAAAATAGTCACATTTGATTTTGCCTTAAAAATGATGTAACAAGCTAAACAAAATCATCATCCTAAAGCATCTGCTCTCAGAAAAGTCTTTTAAATGCTTTATAATGTAAACTGCAAGGAACATTCTGAAACACAAATGTATATCATGAGATAAAAATAACTTGGCACAGCTCCTCCTTACATAATTAAAAAAAAATGTTTTTAGAAGTTATTACATAGCTGGTGGGTTTTTTAGTCTCTACCATATAGATATATATTCTAATTCTTATTACTATTACTGATATTATAATTAATATTACCTAATCACCAAAAAAAACCCCAACCAAAACAAATAAACAACAACAACAAAAAAAAACCCACAAGAATTTAGCACCGCATTTTTCTAGAACTTTTCTTCAGTTTCCATACTATTGTCTTTCATCTGAAAATAAAAAATAATCTGAAACATTTTTTCAAAAATAAACCTGACCTTCACTTCATTAAAACAATGCCTTGTGGAGGCCATGTTGAAACACAGTGCGACAATGGAAGCAGCAAAGTTTGGATTGTGTTTCTCATTTATTTTAACAGGATGATAGCTTTAAATAATAGAGCCTGTCTCTTCTTCCACTGAACTCAATGGTAAATCTCTTACTCATTTCAATGGGAAATGACCTAGGACAAGTGAATGGAAAATGCACACAGTGTGTTCAAACTATTGTTTCTGCTAGATTCAAGGATTTTGCATTTATTGGTTATCAAAAACACAACCTGAGAATAATACCTCAATGTACGTGTGGGCCATTTTGGGAAGAAAGAAGCTTAGCTGGGAAGGTGAAGCGATGAACCTGACTTATTGCTGTAGTGTGAACGGAGATTACAGCTGTCCAATCATATGGAAAAACAGGACATGCCCATACTCCATCCTAGCCGACCACAACCATAATGAATTGAGCTTGGCTGCTTTTCAGGCCTGAGTGTAGCACTCCTAGAAGTCAGGGTCATGGATGAAACTAGTGTACCCAAGCAAGGATAGTTTGGGTGACCTCTGGACTTCACTTGAAAATAATAATGTCGGAACTAAAGTCATATAAACTCAAAACCAAATCCCAGCTTGAGAAAAAAATCCATCATGTAAGGACAGAACTTTTTTTCCGAGATAAACCTTAATAGGTGAAGCCAGATGAAAAGCACTTTTTGGAATATTTTTACATTTTAGTCATCATTTTTGAGTGAGACAGCACAAAGAAAAATCAGAAGTCACTACATTACTGGGAGAAAATACACAACAAAGACAGAACTCCAGATGTCTCACTATAAAAGATGAAAAACATAACGCTGATAATTTTCATATCAGAAGGACGCAGCCACACTTTAGTATTTCTCTTGAAATATGTTTTAATTTTGTTTTTGCTGTTTCCAAAACTAAATTCAGATGTGACGTATTTGCTGTTTTAATAACTACTTCAGAGCATTATGTCTTTTCATTATAAAAACAGGTAAACCCCTAACATTCATACCTACTTTACTACAAATCATCCCATGGACAACAAATTTTGTACCTTTTCTCCTGAAAAGTGACACTTCTAGCAGGCCAAGCTGCAAGCATAGCTAGATATAACAGCTTTGAATATTTGGTTGCATTTACTCACATCTAGAAGCACTGGACACAGACTGCTGTAAACACAGAAGCTCTATAACTTTGTTAGTCCTGTCCTGTGCCTGATGTGACACCTTCCTGAGATTTAGGAGAAACTCAAACACTACAACCATATGAGTACAAAGTCATGTTGGGAATATTAACATGAGAAGGCAAAGTGGTTTATATTGAAATATGGAGATAAAATACACAGCTTCAGTTCAGATTTGTTACCAAGGTGATGAGAGTGTGAGTGACTAGACTGAATGACAACAAAGTTCAAAACTTGCTCTTAATCCTTCACACTGCCAGAAGTTCTATCCCACTTGTTAAGACATGTCTATGCTCTGTGCCCAAGCCATCTATAGTAAAAAATGAACAGTCAGATTCATGTATGCAGAATTTGTCTCCAAATTTTACTGACCTTTAGTTAGCACTGACCTTTGGAGCAGATATGAAGTCATATCATAATCTAGAGGGCAAAAAAGTACTGCTGAGTAGGTAAATCTAAAATCTGCAATCTAGGCACTTCTCATCAAAAGTTCAAACAGATCTGGAAAAGTTGTAGAAGGTTGTGAGTTCTATACTAATGTCTACCAAACTAACCAAATCTCACAAAGAAAATGCTTGGCAGACAAGTAATTTCCTAATTTAGGCTGTTTTGAAAGTTCTGTCATTTGTATAATTTTTAAATCTTAAGTTACTCCTTTTTACATCAGTTCTATGGCTTTCATTCAAGAATACAAAACATCAGTGGTTTTATATTTGTCTAAATAAGGTAATGGTGTGCTAGATAAGGCACAGCAATGGGGCAGCTCTTGTCTTTCTGTGCCGTGATGTGACTGACCTAGAATGTAACATGAAGTGTGCTGCAAAATGACCAGTTACAATCTTTTCTAACAAATTACTTGGAATCAGCTTGCCTACAAACAGAACAGTAAGGGAAATCTCAAAATTTATGTGAGGGATTTAGTGCGATCTGAAATCTTTTCAAGTCAGAGGCAAAGACTCCTGTGAGTCTGAATGGGTTGCAAACTGGTTTTAAAATCAATGGATCACCAGTATAGGTGAGAATGTCATAAGGTAAAGTCACCTTGTGGGAATAGACATACACTGAAATTAATTGAAAGTAAAGCAGGATATATGACAAAGTATGATTGATGACTTAATTTAGAAAATTTGCTTTTGGTGGAGAGTGGGATTTTGAGAACTGTTCAACCAGCATAATTGTAAATGTTCGGTGGATGAAGTGAATGATATTTTACTAAACACAAGTTATGGAGGAAAAAAAAAGGCACACATCTTTTTCAAAGAAAAAAATATTATTAAGAAATTGTCAAAATTACTTTATGGTAACACCACCTAAGGAGTAGCTAGCATTGATGGACCAGTAGTAGCCCACCTCCTTTGTGCATGTCACTGTAGTAATCAACAGTTTCTACAGAAATGTACTTACCATGGGAATTAATATCTAGTCATTTACTGCAAAATTTCCTGAATAAGTTAAATAACAGTGTCATAATACGTTTTTATTACTTACTCCCACCTTCCCCTCAAAACATGTCAGCGAACTTTCCCATACCTGTTAGAGATTGCCATTAATAAGTTTGTGTGTCATCTGGGCTTCACATGAGGTGATCAACATAACAGTTAATATCTATAAAAGCCTGGGTTTTTATATATCTGTCACATATATTTTTTTAATGTATGTGTGAGTGTTTGGTATAAAAAAGAAGTCTGAAAGCTGGCTCTATGGGGCCTTACCCAATCTTATTTATGACTTGTCACACTAACAATCTCTTGCCCCATGGTTTTGAATAGCAAGATTCATTTACTACTGGTCAGAGGTGTATCTGACATTTTATTATTCGCAGTGTCAGTCACATCACTGTTGTGAATTATTGCTCATATATTGCATAAAGTTAGACAGTCAAAAGTGTTTTTGTTGAAAAAAAAAAAAAAGTAGCATAAATTTAATTCCTCACTTGCATTGGTGTTTCTTCAATTCGATCCTGTTGCTTTGCAAAGAACCACCTTTATTGACGCTAGTGTAAACTCCAAGATGCAACATTTCTGTCCCTGTTAGCAAGCCACAAAGTCAGGCCTATTGCCTAAACACATAAAACTTCTATGCAAACTTCATGTAATCCATAACACTCTGAAATTCAAATTAACCCTTGACATGATGTGTTTTGAGAAGAAAGCCAAACACTTGAAGCTCCTCACTGGAGGTTATTTAATAAAAACCCTAAAAGATTCAATATATCAAAAGCCTGTTGGGCAGAGTGATAATAAATAAAGGCAAATTACCTCACTTGTGGTTCTGCCTTTCATGAATTATGAACCACTTTCTCTCTAGTAGAAGTTATTTGTAGTAGTTATACACAATAGATTGGCTTGCTGCTATCACATATACTTTTAATTATTAAAGATGAGAAGTATGCATGTGCTATGTAGATGCATAAGTGCACATGTAAACCAATGAATATGACAAAGCTCACAACTTTGAAAGTACCTTGGAAGGCTTAAAGTGAAACAAAGAAAAGATGAAAGAAGTCAGCAAATCACTGTCAAATCCCAGACCTCAGGCTTCAGCAGTGCAAGTAGGTAAAATCAGTTTCTACTGATACTAGAACAACAGCATTACCTCTATAAATACCACATTACATGGTTAGTAGTAAAGAAATCTTCATAATCTCCTATCATGAAGGGCACAAAAACTATATAAAGAGTAAGATAGTCTTAATTTGGACATGTTTGTCTGTTTTCACCAAAGACAACTATTATCTTCAGTTACAGATTAGAGCAGTCCCATGATTATGAGAAAAAGTGTGACCAGCAAAACAAAAACTATTTGTTAGACTCGGTCATTCTCATTCTGTCCAGCATAGTTCATCTCTTTTCTGGATGTGGTTAGCTTGTGTGTTTCTATAATTACCTACTTTCATGAATAAAGACTATTGACTATTTGTCATCTGCTTTATGCTCTTTAGCACCTCTGACTTAGATGGCCCAATTCCTAGGCAACATGTTAAAGAAGGCTATCCAGGGCTGAATTACTTAAAGGCTGATGATATTGATGTATTTTATAAACACAAGGAGTATGTGTTAGGGTTTTATTTTAAGCATGTTAACAACATTTGATTAAATTTCATTGTATAACTTTTGTGGTCTACATGCAATTTTACCAAGTAGTTATATCATTGAATTAAACATCTCCAGTTACCTATACATAGACCTCAGCTTCATGCAAAGGAAACCTAACTGCAGCCAGTAAAGTTCGGAGTACATGTCAAGGCAAAATCTTTGTGTGAAATACAAAGCAAAGAAATGAGACTCATGAAAGGTACCTCAGGGGTAGCCTGGGCAGTTTTACATCACTGGGCATCTCACAGATGAGAGAAACAATCACATACATTGGAATAAATTTGCATGTGTGGTCTGGAAATAGCCCTAGGAAGCTTCGTGGGGAAGTTAGAGGACCCAAACAAATGTAAATACAATCAGCTAAAGGCAACATGTTGCTGCCAGCAGAATGTGGAAGGAAGGATATCCTTAAATACAAAATAAGGCCACAAGTAAAATATAAATGACATTGCTAATGAACAACAAGCAAACCAACCAAATAAACAAACAAACAAACAAAAAAGCCCAAAACAAACTGGAAAAGAGATAAAAGACAAATAACTGGTGTTCTCCTTGCAGAGTTCAGATAATAATCTGTGCTGCTGCAATATATAGGAGCTGTTTGGTTTGTCTGTAAACTATATTAATATATTACTATCATAAATTAAGACTGAGCAAACCATAGATACAGAAAGAAATATAGATAAAGCCATAGATCCTAGCTCTGGAAGGAGTTTAAAGTGACACCTCAGCCTTTGTTTTGTCTCCTTACAGTTTGATTATACACACCGGGTAAAAGGCACCTTTCACTTCATGTTTCCTCTATTTCTGGTGGAAACACAGGAAAAACTCTTCCAAAATAAGGGAATATCCTTTCTTATCCACTTGAAGTTTAAATACTTGTCAGTATACCTTCCAGGATGATTCCTTTGGAGAGTCCATCACACCAAGTTATTGGTGACTAGAGAAATTTTCCTAATAATAATATTCATCAGTATCAACACATTGAAAGCTGGGATCTTGACTCCCTTTTCCCACAAATGGATAAATAGGATTAGCAAGTAAACCAGTGTGAAGAACTAAGATTAGACTCCGACACCAAAAATCATGCATCATGGCCTGTTCCCTGAGTCATCCTGGCTAAAACAATGCTAAAAACTCAAGGCAATCAATGAAATATATTATTGTATATATTCAATATACTGAGTATATTGAACTCTATTTCCAGTATCTATCTATATTTTCGTATAACTCAATTGTCTTAGACACTCTAAGTTCACATGTCTCAGGTTGCCTAGATGTGGAAGACAACAGTCACAGATATGCAGAACTTTCTGCATAAAATGCAAGTCTTTTAGCTACCCTTGTGAACAGACACCTTGCACTGCGTGTGCCATCAGTAGGAGCCAAAATATGAAATGTAAAAGCTGCTCTTAGAAGCAAACACAAATCTACTCAAAGGACATCCAGCACAGCCTTTGCTTTATGTGTCAAAAGTTAATAGATGAAAAAGGAACATAGGATCAGAAGAATGCAGTATGATTTTTGTTCATACTGCTTGCATTGCAGTTTATGAAAATACAAATTATAGCATATGATTCCCTGACTCAGCTTTTTTTTTCCACTTCCCTTGTCCAGCAGCATCACGGAGCTGTGCACGGAGTCGTACTGTTATGTTAGAATGTAACAAGAGCCTTTAACAAACTGTGGCTGTAAAACAATCCTTCTCCAGTTAAATCACAGGCTCCTTTGAAAACATGTTTTGTTTTCAGATATATATATGTATTGAAAAAAAAAAACAAACAAACAACCCCCAACTATAAAATATATCCATTTGGCCTGCTAAGGGCAGAAGAAGAGATAAAAAATGGGGAACTACTGATGTCTGCGTCATGTGGGGAAATAATGGAGTCAGGCAAAAGTACAATGCCATATGTCATCGATTATCACATTGATTAAAAGTGAGTTTCTTGTATCCCCATCATTCCCCCACAAAAAAGCCACTAACCACAGCTATTTCATAGTGGGTTTTTTGTTTTGTTTTTCTTTTCTTTTGCCTTAATCATGTCTTATACACAACAACTGTTGTGGTCCAGACAGTTTATATTTGGTGTGTTCAAAGAGTAAGAGAGAGAATGTCCCACTGTTTCCTACAATATGCCATTGATGCACAGAAAGTCCTGATTTTAACTACTGTGATGCAAAAGCTTTTTTTGCCATACAGGGCTAATAACTATCCCAAGCTTTGTTTGAATGCTGAGGGATTGGTATACCTGAGTAGTAGTGCACTGCCTGATGGGTAAGAGCATTCCACATGCTACAGGCATTCAGATAAGCATGTTAGCTCCCTGCAAGAAAGATCACAGCTGTGTTGCTCTGTAAGCTCTTGAGGACTTAGTGTAGATATAAAGCAAAGCTTGAAGTAAAAAATCAGGAACAACATAAACAATTGCTTTCAAATCCTGTGGTAGGTATAACTTTGGCATATTTTCAATGTTTATTACACACTTTAAAAAAATGTTACTTCCAGAGAACTATGTTATCGTGAATGCATCAACAGAAATTATGAATAATAGCTGTGCGATTCAGGGTGGCTTTTTGAATTAGAAACTGACTCTCACTTCTTGTTTATACATCTTCTGAGGCACTTTACCGCCTTTGAGAAGCTGGTCTTGGTCTTAAAATCCATGTAGTTTCTAGTCAAGGGCAAAGAATCTAAATCTGAAAATTAATGATCATAATGACTTTCTGCTTTTCTCACAGAGTATATCTCAATGATTCAGGCAGAGTCCTATGAGGTTCGAAAGACAAAGAGTGCCAATGAGAGACTCAAAGAAAATCATCCCTCACAACATTTCAGGAAGATCAGAGAAAAGGATTTTACGTGTAATATTTTCTTAACTGCATCCATGTAGCAAATGGTAATGGGGAAGAGAAAGTGGACAATTCTCAGGAGAAGGAAGTCTTCATACTCCCCAGTGCACAGCAGAATAAGCCAGTTCTTGCTCAGCTTTCCAGAAGATGAGACCACACAGATCCTGAGAAGAACAAAGCCAGCTATGTCTGGTTCCTTACGTATCTTCTTATTCTGTACAACTGTGCATATTCTATCGCACACAAAGTGATCAGTGTCAAGGAACATTAAATCTGCCCAGATTATATATCAAGTCATTGAAACAGAATATTTATGTTCCTCGTTACGAAGGGAAAATAATCTTCTAAAGTGCTGGACAAAAGAAGCTATGATATTAAATAGAGAATTTAATTTAGGATGTGAACAATTAGAGAATTTTTAAATTGTACAAGTCCAGAAAACAGAGTGTCAGGGAATCGCGGGAGACAAGCACAACAAGGTGATTCCAGCACAAAATTCTCAACAACAGAGATTTAGGAATGTATCAAGATTTTTATATGAAGGTTGCAAGAGCCGGGTGATTTTGTGGTGAAAAAAATGAATAGCAGAAACGATTTAATTAGAGCATTTAAGATCACGAAGGGTAGTGTGAAAAACTAGACTGTCCATCTTTTTAACAGTGTCTCAGAACAGCAAAACAACAAGAGGGTCACTCGAAGTTAATGACAGGTAAATGTAAAACAAAAGAGAAAGAATAATACTACACACAGCATGTAATCAGCTTGTGGGATTTCTGTCATGGAGGGTCACTGGGTCAAATACTTCATCTGAATTTTAAAAAGGGGAATGTAATTTTATGACCAAGATGATAATTTTATGAACAATGGTATTGATGTTTGTTAAGATAGGAATCATTAAAATTCACATGGCCAAGCACAAGACTTACCAGGAAGGATTTCATTCCACCACACTCAGTATCAGCTCTGAACTTGTCCCACATGGCACAGCTGTCAAAGGCTATTTTTCTGATTCAGTCACTACTGTTTGTGACATTGGTTGAATGCCATCCCTGGAGCAGGAAATTGTCCACTGTCATGCAGGGACCTGAAAACTGGACTTATGAGTGCATCCTGAGCCAGGAATTATACAGTTACAAATGTCTGTAGTTTTGATCATACTATGAACCAGATGTAGCTCAGATTCACATCATTCAAGGTCTATTACTGAAATCTGTATAGAGTTCATCAAAGAAAATGCCATGTAGATCCACTGCAGAAGATAGACATCTTCCTAAAGTAAATATTTCAACTGAGCTAAAGGTGATTGCACATTGTTTATGTGCTTAGAGAGCAAGGAAAAGTAACTTACCAGCTTAAGAATTATGGAATGAAATGTACTGAATCGTGTGACATCATGGTCTGAATAGACCATCATAATGCACACTTCTATGAGTGATCAGTGTTTCTGTCCTATTGTATTTTGATCACTTCAGCCTTCTTAAAAAGGACTTTTCATTGAGATGTGATTATTTTGGGTGAGTTAGTGGGGAAACAAGTGGGGATGGTTCATGTAAGTCAACTAAACTTGATTTATTACATCAATTTTTAAAATATACATTTTCCACTATATCCTCCATCCCTGAAACCTCTCCTATGTGTGTGTTATGGGGAAGGTTCTGTAAACAGTTTCAATATGCAGTCTTCCTAATGGCTTCTTTGAAATGTGGAGCGAAGGTTTCTAATGTTTACATGGAGCTTTGAGGAGAGTGAGATTTATGTTCAAGGAACATAACTGTGAGCTGGTCTATAATGTTACTTATAGACATGGTAGGAAATAAAATCCTTCCAACATGTTTCATTAGAGGTTACTACAGAAACAAAATTAATTCTCATTAAACAAAAATTGATTACATTTGAATTAATATTGTAAATATATAGCAATTATACAGAGGAAGATGATGAGGAAAGATTATTAAAGTAGCATGAAGCACAAATAATTTAAAAAAAAAAAAGACAAATGCCTTTAAATTCCCAGCTTCACAACTTGAATTCTGATCCCATGGTAATAGCATTATTAATGTAATGTTTAATTACTAATAAGTAAAATAGTGGTGATTATTAACATGTATCTATAAATCCATTTCCCTGGACACAGAGTTTAGATTGTGCCTATAATCCTCATTGAAAAAAAAAAATGCATAGTAATTAATCCAGAATATAAATCAATAACAAGGGTTTCTTGCAGAGGCTTTCTTGCTCTTTCACTATTTTCAGCCCACAGAATATGCTTATGAACAAGGCTGTGAGTTCTGGGTTACCACTGAGCAATGAAATTACAATCCAACACTGTTGTAGTTGATGTTTTCCAGTGTGATTTGGATCACAGAGTAACTTGCCCCCAGCTAAATTTAAAATCCTAATCACAACACTGACAATAAATCTGGGTCTAACTGCTACACCACTCCCTCAATCAGACAAAAGAAAGGTAGCACGTAATTTTATTTCCAGTAAACAGTTAAAAAATGAGCTGCAAACCAAGAATTCTTCATTATGTATTGTCAGTAAAGAAACAGAGCAAATTGGTTTGAGAAAATCATGGCCTAATCCCAAAAAATTCACAAGGCTAAAACTCATTCAGTGATCAACTTGTTAAAATATTTTCAGTTCTGGTTTATGCTTACATTAAGTTTTTAATATAGATGAAAAACTATTATTTAACTGTTCCCTGTTTGCAGTCAAAGCAAGTTAATGTTCTTTATTTCCAATAGAACGCTTGTTACAACTTCAGCTATATTCTACCTATGAGGGGAAAAAAATAATTTGGTCAATTCACAAATCTGTTTTAAGGTAAACATCATTGCCCACCCTCAAATTGTGACATTTGCTTAGGAAATTTTCTTTTTATAAATGGAATGACCTTAAAATGACCAGTGAAAATGCAAAAAAAAAAAAGAACCATTTTCATCTCTAAGGGCCTGATTCTATCAAAGTTATCAAGTTAATCCATTGACCTCAGTGAACTCTGAAAGATAATCCTAAATTGAGAAGAGTTTAATTTGGGTGAGAGTAATGGAACATACACTGTGATACAGCTGAGGTGAAGAAGGTACCTTTTGATGACCAGGAAAGTTCATTGAACAGCAGTAAGAATTCCAGAATGACTTAGACAAACATCTCCCAAGAATAACAGTTCCAATTTACTCTCTTTTGAGAGAGATATTAATGCCCCAACACAATCTGGGAACCAAACAAAGGACCAAAAGCTGAATATTTAAAACAGTTGATTTTAAAATATTGAAATTATCAAATGAAGACAACAGTGAATTACTTTCAAAGAACCTAGTGCAAACATTTTGTTAACAAATATATTGTCATGGGTTTAGCCAACCAAATCTACTGGTGAGTGTTCAATACCATGCTGATGTTTTGCCAGATTTAAAATGAAAGTGCTGGTTGGAGCAAAGTATGGGACTTCAATATCATATTGTAACATGAGAGGCTTCCAGTTTCCAGCTGCTGTTTGCAGTTTCTGCAGGGAGGGGGAGGTTGTTTTATTGCTGGCTTTTGCTGCTGCTTCTGCTTTTGCTGTGCACATAGTATTATTTCCATTAAAGTCCTTATCTCAACCACCATACTTTTTGTGTTACTTTCCCTCTCGACTGTACTTATGAGAGTAAACTGTCTTGAACCAGCACATAAACATAGAATGTAATTTTATGAATATATATATTCATAAAATATACATCCCTTTTTTTAAATACTTGTGGCATCTATAAGCTTAATGGCAATCCTTTGTATGTTAGGAAAGATTATTTGATGTCGGTCTATTACTAATATTTAATGGCAGACAAATTTTGTCCAGGCCTCATATTTCCCATCAGCTTCCTCACATGTGCAGGTGGGAACCTGAAAACAGTACACCAATTTGATGGAAAGCCTTATTATTGTTATCTAATTATGGCAAGTGAATGTAGTTAATTTCTCATCCTATCTTTGGGCAGGCTAGATATAAACTTTACCCTGAATTTTACACCCTGTGGTTATCTAAACCTCTGCTGCTCTGTGTTTTCAGTCAGTTCTGGTTGTGGAAGTCAAGAGCTAATTCTTTCTACAGTCTCGTCTATGACCATTTTCTTTAAATCATCTTTCCTCAGTATTTTCTTTTGGCCTGAGCATAAAAGCTGAAGTTGTACAACATCCTAAGTCCTATTGAAGGTCTACAGCAATCCCTTAAGCATTACTGCATCCCCTCAGTCATTCTCAATATATATTGCTTGTTTTTAAAGTTTAAGAGCAGTCTTCTTCCTCTGAATTATACATACCTAACATAATAGCATTTTGGTTGTGACAGGGACCCCGGTTATTGATAAAAGCTATAAGATTTCACATTCTATTTCTGATGACTGAAATTCTGGATAAAAAACTGAGACTCAAAATTAAAATGCAGAAAATCCTGAAATATAGAAGTCTTCTCTCCCTGTTAGTCCATGGCCTGCATTCTAGTGTCATTTCTGAAAAATCAAAGAATGGGCACTGAGAATACAATAAGGTTTTAACATCAGTAAGAATCAGGCCCAAAGCATATTAGTTACCTGTTTCTGAAAAAAAAAACAAAAAAACAAAAAAACCACCAGGCTGCTGTCTGTCCTTGACCATGTGTTACTGTTAGTATCATTCAAAGGGATTTATAATGTAGTCCTTCAAGCATTGATATTGGTGTTCAGCAGCAGATAATCCTATGGACTCTGCAGCTGTCAGTCTACCATCAACCCAAAGCACTGAAGTTTGAAGGATCAGACCATTAGCTAACAGTAAATAGGTGCTGTGGGCTCAGATTCATCCCAAGGAGACAGGTGTTTATGTCAACTCTCATTGTTCACATCATCCTGGTTGCTGTCAGACTGACTTGTAGAAGAAGAATGTGATGGCCATGATGGCCATGATGGGTGATCAAGCACAGCTGTACCACAGCAAAGTGGGATGGAATACCGATAAAAACAGAGAGCTGTAGGCCTCATTCCTGTATGTACACCATCATTTGTGCAAGACAGGTTCACTAAGTAGATGGGGGAATGTGTTTTTACCTATTCAGCATCATCACAGAATCACAGAATGGAAGGGGTTAGAAGGGACCTCTGAAGATCATATAGTCCAACCCCCTGCTAGATCAGGGTCATCCAGAGTAAGTAACACAGGAACATATTCAGGTGGGTTTTGAATGTACCATAACTGTGCCAGCTAGTTCTATCTGGGGCAGGTGATCAAAGAGCTGGAAAGCAGCTATAACACTGGTCCAGAAACTTGAGGTTTCCTTACTGCTGCTGAAGGTTAGTAGATATATCCTGTTTTGAGAGAGCTGGATTCCCTTAACTGTCCTGGCAAATCTATCCCTGACTTGTCTAGCACCAGTGGAGACATCGCCAGCTATGTGTCTCTTGTTCTTAACATTTTTCCACCAGTCTCATTCAGGTGGATAATTTTACTGAAAGCAAGACAAATGAAGCAAATGGAGATAACATCCAGATTATTTCTTACATTTGTTCTTATCTGAACATTTATCATAGCACTTTAGGATACCTCTGTAGGAACACAGAATCTGTTCTCACAGTTCATATACTAGCGATATTTTAGCTACCTTTAAAAGAAAAACTTGACAGTCTTTTCCTCTCCACACAGATGGTTCTTCCAAGAGAGAAGACAAGACCTGTCTCAGGTTTTGTTTTGCTCATTCCTTGCTTTTTTGGGGGTTTCAGTTTTTGGGAATTTTTTTGTTTGTTTGGGCGTTTTTTAGTGCTTTGGGTTGTTTTTTTTTTGGGGGAGGGGTGCATATGTGGGTTTTTTTGTTTTGGTTTGGTTTTTTTGTTGGTTTGTTTGTTTCAAGGTGCTTTGTCTGTTTGTTTTATTTGTTTCAAGGTGCTTTGCTTGTTATCTGTTATTTGTTTTGGGATTTTTCCACTTTATTCTGTCTTTCTATATTGTATATTTTTATAATGGTACTAGGTATTATTCTCTGGAATAGTTGGACTCTATTAGGATGTCTCTGATAACTGAAATACAAACCAGATGTTGAAACTTTAATTACTCTGATCCTTAATCCCATAAATTGCTGGTGGATGAGAAGCTCAACATGAGCCAGCAGTGTGCGTTTGCAGCCCAGAAAGCCAACCAGAGCCTGGGCTGCATCAGGAGGAGTGTGGCCACCAGGTCGAAGGAGGTGATTCTCCCCTCTACTCTGCCTTGATGAGACCCCACCTAGAGTACTGCATCTAGTTCTGGAGCCCCTATTACAAGAAGGATGTGGACATGATGGAGCGTGTCCAGAGAAGAGCCATGAGGATGATCAGAGGACTGCAGCACCTCTCCTATGAGGACAGACTGAAAGAGTTGTGGCTGTTCCATTTGGAGAAGAGGAGGCTCCGAGGTGACCTTATTGTGGCCTTCCAGTATCTGAAGAGGGCATACAAAAAAGCTGGGGATGAACTTTTTAGGCTATCAGGCAGTGACAGGACTAGGGGGAAAGGAGCAAAGCTGGAGGTGAGGAGATTCAGACTAGATGCGAGGAGGAAGTTCTTCACCATGAGAGTGGTGAAGCCCTGAAACGGGTTGCCCAGGAGGGTGGTTGGGGCCACTTCCCTGGAGGTGTTTAAGGCCAGGTTGGATGAGGCTCTGGCCAGCCTAATCTAGCCCCATGGCAGGGGGGTTGCAACTAGCTGATCCTTGTCCCTTCCAACCCTGACTGATTCTATGATTCTATGAAAATATTTTTACTGATTTTCTATCCAATCTTACTACTGTCTTGAAGCAACAGTCCTTCCAAAACTGCCAAAAATGTCTATATGGCATGCTAGAGCTGTGTAAAAACATTTTGCTACCCAATCTACTGCTCATTATTCTGTGATGTTGGAATCCACTCTCTCTACTCTCTCACTTAATCCTTAGTATAATTTATAATGTAATTTGTTTAAAAACAGATAAGGAAAATATTAAAGTTCTGTGTTTGTTTTGTGGTGTATGTATTAAAAAAAAAAATTAAAAAATTAAGGAGACTCTTCCTATCTTGAAACCACTTGGACAGGAGCCTGATGAAGAACCAATGATGCTACTGATTATGCAGGAGAGCCCTGAAGTAGCAAATCACAATATCAAGTCACACTGATGCATGATGTTCACTCACTGAGGTGAATATGATGGCTATATAGAGTAGTAGGTTCCTCTGTTGGATTTGCATTCCTGTGGGGATATTAACATTTGGAATTGCACTGAAAAGTCATTCTTTAGCTCTCAAGGGCATATGCCTAAACTTGTGTAGAAGATCTCATCCTTGCTTTTTGCCAATGATGAATGAGCACGGGGTAATGAAAATCACAATATTTTTTATTGGCAGCCGCTATACTGGCAAAATTTTATACTGCAAGCTCTCTCCATGAGGTAGCATACATTCCACTCTCATTTGAATGTGGTCAGAATGTTATGAGAGGTTAAAGCTTTCTGGTTTAATGGAAATGTTTTTAACTATGTTTACTTTAATTAAGAGCCAAAGCTGAACAGCTCCTTGACAATGCCTTGAACTCTCATTTTTCTGTGCCGAAGATGATAGTTAAAGTTATCTGCTCTGCACTTTAGATGAATAGATGAGAGAAAATGATAATGTGCTAACTGCTGACATCACTTACTATTTGGTTTCCAGGTTTCGTTAACCTTTGTGTGCCAGCTATCCAGGGAATGCACAGTTAGGGAAGTGAATCTCAGGCAGTTTATATTTCCTTTTATTTTGTTAGTTGTTTTTGTTTATTGGGTTGGTTGGTTTGTTTTGTTGCTTTGTTCTGGTTATTTTTAAAATAATAAAACTAATACTTTATATTATTATCAATGCAGTCAACAGAAACATATTTTTATTATATGCAAAACATTGTGGCTAAGATCTGAGGATATTGAAGGATTGTACTGGTGTTCATTCACTGCCAGTAAAAGTATTAAACCTAATGCGGCAGGATTTTATCATCTTTAAAACCAGCATGTGATAGCTCATTCCCTGAAGAGTTCTACTGAATCAATGCAATTAACTCAGAAATATTAGAAAATACTAATAAAAGAAAAATTAACCAATAAAATTAAGGTACCAATCAAGGTACCGAAAAAAAAAAAATCTGTATGAGAATATCTTAGAATTTTTTTTAAATTGCGTATAGACACACACTGGCATTTGCACCAACGGCACATAGGAACAATTTTTCACAAACTTAAAGATTCAGCTAAGTATGAATTTTGAATACCTTGTATCAGTGCTCAAAACAATGGAAAATAAGACTTCTGTGAATAACCAAGATATACAAATTAAATCAGTGCTATATCCAAGTGCTAATAACTAAGAGATACAAATTAAATCAGTGCTATACCCAAGTGCTACATCATTGTCATTATTAATGTATGGCTAAATACAATGCATTTGAGTGTTCTCAGAAAAAAACATGTATTACTGGGATGCTCAGAGCTGGAAAGATATTTGACTATTTATCTCACTTTTTATTATTAATATTTTCAGTTATTGTTTACAGCATCATATCCAAAATAAAAATATTATAGGATGGCATAGATGCACAGAAGACTGTGAATCTAATAATAAGGATTGGGCAGAGTAGGTAGCATCTCCCTAACATCTATTCACAAATTCTGTATGATAAGTCTCTTCTAAAATGTTTTACTCACTGGTTTTCTGTTTGGAGAGTCTGAAAGCATACGGCCATCCAAGAGAGTTACTCTTGTCAGTAAGATGTAGACTTTGATGCATAACTGAGTGGACTTTTGTTTTAACAGTACCTAGTGAGACCTCCAGTACTTAATCCTCAGACCTGAAACAACTCCAAAACACCTGAATGCTACTTCAGCTGGCCACATCATGAGAAATGTAATAGGCCAACATTTACTTTTCAAGAAAGCCACTGTGAATAAAAATGTGTTCTTTTTGTTGTGCTACTCAGAATAAACAACAATGGCAAAGAAATTTCCTTTTTTGTCAGAGAAGACCCTCTAGATCAGACTCAAGGTAGACTGGGTGAACAGGGTAGAGGATACCAGTTGTTGAATTTTGTTGGTTTTTAATCAGTAAACATAAGACATCCATTTCCAATCTGTTAAATCAGTGCCTTTCACAAGCACTGATATAACATGGAGCAATGCTTTCTATAGAAACTGTATCATTCACTATATCAGAGGAATGCATTTTCTTTTAATGACTTTAGCTTTTATCCTGGTGGCAGAGTAAATGTGATTTCTTTGACTGATGGCTTGTTGTATTTCTATGCATAATCAACAAGATACTCAACATATAAGAAGTATATATATCTATGGAGTCACAGTCAGCCACAATCTACTGCCAGCTATGAAAGCTAATTCAAGAATAAATGCCACTGAAATCAGTAGAGTTTCTCTGTATTTGCAGTGGAGTATCATGGACAAGAATCAGTTTGCCTCTCTTTAGGGAAATGACCACAATGAGCATGAATAAGGACCTCAAATTAAACTTCCTGATCTTTAAGTACATTTGAATTTCCTACACCTGCATTTTGGCTTTAAATAATTTATAAAGAGGAAAGAACTAAATTATAGTTCAATTTAAAGTTTAAGAACTACATTAATAATCTAATTAATTGGGAAGCAGAAGGAGAGTATGTTTTGAGCTTCTGTGGTACAGACAGCACAAGTGCCCCACCCCCTCTTTTGGAGGAAACAGATGCTGATGCCTCCCTGGTTCACATGAAAGACAAACCAGGGCCAGAAGTCATAAAGCCTACTCCATTCAGCCTTTCAATCATGTCTGCAGAACAAGGATGGCAACAGACAGTCACAGAGAGGATGTATCATTGACTTCACTTCCTTCCATCTAGAACGTAGCATTTTTCCCCCAAAAAAAGGGATAGAGGCTGACACTGAAGTTATGCTGTCTTTAAATTGAACACCTTGGGCCTTTCCTTTGTATTTTCTAAAAAATTGCTGAAGCCATGTCTTGCAGCAGTTTAATACAAAACTCTGAGTGTGCTGAACATTCTACAGTTTTGTAGCTTTGCATGCTTTCTTAATTCCTGTAAAAGCTGATTCAATAAATTACTTTTGTTCATTCCCAAAATTCACACTTAGCTATTCAATAAAGACTTTAATGGAATGTTTTCATTGTAACAAATACTACACATAAAATACAATGGGCATTGAGATATAAATTCCCTTTCCCCATAATGAGGTAATTCAAATGAATCTAGCATGAATGCAAGCAACCACTCTGTAAAGACCCAGCAGAAACTTGAGAGGAGAGTTTGAGTTTATAGACCCGACATTTCTGACTGCAGTGAAATGTCTTTCCTTGCCTCATGCAAGTAGAGAATGTTTTGAGCAGTTTACTGCATGGCCTACAGATTTACCAGACATATTTCTTGCTCTGAGTACAGCAGAAGTTTCAGCAATTGATTATCTGTACACAAAAACATGTGTAATGTCTGTACAGAAAAACATGCAATGGTAGACTACGCAATGTAAGAATTTGCAAGGTTAACCCTCTACAAGGATGTCTGAATATATTTGAAACTGTAGATCAGTTTCTCACTGGCAACCATCTCTTCCTGCCCTTTTCTAACCTCACAACACCCTCTCCTTCAGAGTGGAAACATACAGACTTATATAAACGTGTGATAAAGTCTTGTGGCAATGCTTGTGTGCAAATATGTAACAGCAATGTTTGCATGTATTTTTAGTGATACAGACTTCATTGGTACTGTTTTAAAAAATTCTTGACGAAGGGAGACAAAAAAAATTATCAAACAATAAAAACAAAAAACAAAACCAAAAACCCAACCAACTAAAATGCCCAAAACCTGCACCAGGAAATGTTTTAGACTAGGCAGGTTGCAGAGGGCTTAGACTTGTGCAATTCAAAGTATCACAAAACCAATTCTTTTCTGCCTTGAGGGGATAGGGTGCACAAACATTACTCCTATGTCTACTATAGTTTTGGATCCAGCTTAGCACTTTACATGGCATGCAAACAATGGGCCCCTAATGTGAAAATTATTTTTTCACTCTCCTTATGCATGATCTAGCACCAGTCACTTCATCTTTGTTAGTGTCTTAGGTATGTCCTTCGTTATAACTTCTCTGAACAAGAATCAGTGTAAGTCATACCTTTCCAAGAACAGGATGAATTTATTGAGTGAACCTAACATTTTCTTCCCATTGTATTTCCAGCTCTTCAGGTTGTCATTCCAAAATACTGCAGCGAATGCTGCAGGGATGTCAAGCCTATTGCTCCACAGTTTAACTCCCTCCAGAATCTAGATTTTAACTGTAAAACTTAACACTAGAGTTCTGTGAATAGCTGCCTAGAGTATTGCTTTAGGGTACAGTGTTATACCATGCTGATATGCCTTTAATATCCTTATAGTGGGTAATGATTGAAAGTTATAAGTAAAAATATATCTTTACTAATGAATCCAAAGTGAGTCTGTCATGTGTTGCTGCCCAGATACTACAATTTTCAGAAGTGGAGAGATTGAATATCTCATCATATCCTAACCCTCAATCCTTGTCCTCACTACCTACACATCTGTACCAGTGGGACTTGATACAACTGAGAGAAATATGAGAGAAACAGATAAAACAGTATTCCCAGACCACCTCTTCTGTGTTGCATTGGCACTGTAGCATTCATCTCTTTTGGTGAGACCTGCCCTTGTTCCAGATGGTTGCCCCAGCTCACCAAGATAATCTCACTCATCCCAGATCATGAGACACTGAAAAAATGCATTTCAGTTCCTGCTTTGTGAGTAGTCTGTGTATGGAGAGACATACTGGGGCACCAAATTTCATGCTACAAAAATCTCTGTATGCAAAGAAAGAAATAAGACTGAAGAAAGACGAAAGGACACAGATGAAGAATCTATAGAGGGGAGGTAGATATTTCAGCCACTGCCTCACTAGAGTCATGTCTTAAATGTCCATAAGCTTCAGGTAATGATGTTGTGATTTTATCCTGAGAGTAGACGGATCTGTATTGAAATGGAGAGAAGTGTTATTCTATCTACACACATGCAGGAGCAGAGGTCACATTAAAGAGCAGGAATCATTCATTTAATGTCCTAAAAATCTTAGTCTTTCATTAGATGTCACTGAGATAGATATTTGCTTAAGACAAGTTGGGGGTTTTTTGNTTTTTTGGGAGGGGGGCTGTTGTTTGTGGGTTTGGGTTTTCTTCCTTTCACTTTATTAATTTATTCTCTATTTCAGGAGACTTGCCAAAAAGATTAACCATCATCATCTATATTTCATATATCCAGAATGATATTGGCAAGGCAAATGGAGAGAATTTGATACACAGAAGTTCTATGAAGAGGTCATCTGGAAAAGGGCTGCACTGCTCAGGTAGATATGGCATATTCAGCTCTCCTCCCTTTTCAGAAAAAGACAACTTTTCAGAAGTACAAAAACAAGAACCATCGTTCAGGTATGTGACACATTTCTTAATGTTAAGGTGTTTTTTTTCCCTGTGCACAGTGTACGATATGAAAATTTTATTTCTTCAGTGAAACATAAATATTTTTTTATGTTATCACAGGAAATCTTATTGACTAGTTCCCTGAAGTTCTCCACTGACTTTTTAAACAGATTTTTTGTTCAGAGCAATAGAAATCCCAGGATATTGAACCACTTTGGTTTTCACTCACTTAGGCTTTTGCCAGCATTATTTTTAGTGTATGTGCCAGCTCTCCACTACCTAGCTGGCTGGTATACTTGCTTGCCTGCATAAGCTTATCACCTGCAAAATATAGAACTGACTTCTCTCCCGCCTTTGTTAGCCCTAGCTAATAATAATATCTCATCAGCCATAAGCTCACCTAGGAATGTAATTTTTTATGGTATATTTCTCTGTGTGGCAATAAAATAATAAATATTGCATTGAGATTTCTGTTCCATATGTCCAGGTGGGTAGTTTTGGTTTGCCTTTTATTGTTTGTGTGTTTTGCAAGTAAGAAGAAGAACCAAATACACAGAATTGACCACGCTCCTTATCTCTACCAGTTCATCCTCTTTTCACTACCTTCCAACAAAAGCTGTAGACTGTAGTCTAATTAACCATTCTCACCTCAGAGTGTTTTAACTGATTGCAAAGTGCTTGGCTCCTTCAAGATGGTTATTCCCATGGCTAGCTGAGATATCACTAACACTCCTACACCCTCTTTAAGTTACCTCTGGTTTCAAACTGTTGTGAAAATTCTAGATTGTGGTAATGTTTGACATTGTCTATTCACTAAGCAAAACACGCTCCCAAATCTTTTTATAAATTCTCTGTAATTTGTACTATGCATAAAGAGCCCAGAAGACACTACTTCTGTATTCCTCAAGGGACTTGGAAACAAAGAAAGGTGCAAGTCAAAAGGCTATGGTCTGAGAGTAAGGAATCCAAATTCCCACTAACCTTAGGGATTAAAGAGCAAGATAGGTGAGTCTTGTAATATGTCTGGTTAAAAAGAGGCAGATTAGTGGTAGGAACTGTTTTGTACTGACACCCAAGTCCTTTACTGTAAATGCCATTTATGAAGGCCTAAACTCCATGCAAACAGCTGCTGCTTGCTACTACAGCCTCTTGTTCTGCTTTCTCCTTCTGACTCAGACAAAACCATTTAACTCTCTTCACTACCCCAGCATAGGGCTATACATGAATACAGCCAAATATTTACATGTCATTCTGCCTGCTCTTCAGATTTTAAAATGTCCATCACTTCCTATAGTCATGTACCCATTATTCTGAGATCAATGTGTGACCTCAGATTTTAAGGCCAGAATGAGTTTTTAGATCATCCAGTCAGACCTTGTTTATGATTCAGACTTTGTAATGTCATCCCATCCTCCCTGCATGTGAAACCATAGTGCACATTCTTAAGTAATTGCTATGTATAACATGCAGTTCTGTGGAATTTAATAAATAATAATAAAGTATATCCAAATGGCACCTCAGCATAAAAGATGGCTGAATACACCTTGCAATATTATTGGCCAAGAAAGAATTTCAGGCGTTTGCTGGAAAATTTTATGCAAGCTTTGAAATTTAGAAAGTATGCTTCTTTGTGTAAGAAATCCTTCATTTCTCATCATGAGTTTCTCAGAAACCATTAACATTTTTTATTTAAAGTAATAAGCTCAGAAGAAGGGGATATAGCCATGAGATAATGGCCTTTTGTGAAATCACTAGGTGTGCTGAGGTGAATCCATGGGTACTCAACATAATGACAGGATCATCAGCTAATGCCTACTTTTATAGAGTTTTAATATTCTAATCACTTTTCCAAGAAATAATCTTTATATTTAAAGGTATAAGAATAGTCTTAGAGCCAAAAATGTTAAAATAATATTATGTTACTCTACGAATCTTGTAGACAATTAGTTTTAATAGAACCTAATACACCAGTCTGATTCACTAATACAGTGAGGGTTTTGAGCTAGAAGAATTACAGAGGCTATGCCTGCTCATTATATTTCAGCTCTAAGTCAATTCAGCTTCTCTTCCTCAGAGTCCTCAGGCTCCTCTGCTTACTGTCTTCATTAGGCTGGCAAGGGAGCCCAATGGCCCCTTGTGGCTGGCATTATAATTAAGCCCCCACTGTGACTGGAGGACTATGGAAGTCAGAACATACATATTTGACTCCACACTTACATTTCTTTCTATACAGTAATAGCTATTTCTACCCATGTAAAAAGTCAGATTAATCCATGAAGAAGTGACAGAAATCTTAATGCAGTTCAAAAGGTTTGAGACTCCCACAAACATAAGCATACATGCAAAGTGCTGCCCTTGATGACGTGTGAGAAAAAAAAAAGTTACTAATAAAAAAATAATTTCTTCAAGCACTGATAGCTTCTTGGCTGCTAGGAAAGAGTTAGCAAAACTCACTGTGAAATGGGGAAAACAGAGTTGAAGAATTATCGGTATATGGAACCCTATGCAGCAGAACAGCCACTTTGCAAGCAGTAGTTCACTTCTGACAACCAACTCTGCTCAAATAATGGAGAACATAGAATTATAGAATCATAGAATCAATCAGGGTTGGAAGGGACCACAAGGATCAGCTGTTTCAAAGTAGAATTTTTTTTTCATTTATTTGGCTATGTGAAATTACAACTGAAGGAAAAACTTTTATTCAGAGGTATAGAATCATAGAATCAGTCAGGGTTGGAAGAGACCACAAGGATCATATAGTTCCAACCCCACTGCCATGGTCAGGGACACCATACCCTATATTAGGCTAGAGAGAGCCTCATCCAGCCTGGCTGCAAACACCTCCAGGGAAGTGGCTCCAACCACCCCCCCGGGCAACCTTTTCCAGGGCTTCACCACTCTCATGGTGAAGAACTTCCTCCTCGCATCTAATCTGAATCTCCCCACCTCCAGCTTTGCTCCATTCCCCCTAGCCCTGTCACTACCTGATAGCCTAAAAAGTTCATGCATAGCTTTTCTGTAGGCCCCCTTCAGATACTGGAAGGCCACAAGAAGGTCATCTCAGAGCCTCCTCTTCTCCAGACTGAACAGCCCCAACTCTTTCAGTCTGTCCTCATAGGAGAGGTGCTGCAGCCCTCTGATTGTCGTCATGGCCCTTCTCTTGACACGCTCCATCATGTCCACATCCCTCTTGTAATATGGGCTCCAGAACTGGACACAGTACTCCAAATGGGACCTCATCTGCCACTTCTCTCAGTACTCATGGGTGCATCCCTTTGGGACCCTTTCAGGTTCTTCAGGTGATCACGAACCTGATCTTCACTTATGATGGGCAGCTCTTCCTTACAGTCCCTGCCATTTTCTTCCATGGCTCCAGGAGCATGGGTTGAGGCCTTCACAGTGTAGACTAAGGTAACAAAGTCATTGAGAACCTCAGCCTTTTCCATGTCACTTGTGACCAATTCACCTCTTTCCTTTCTGAGGCAGCCCACATCTTCCCTAGTCTTCTTTTTACCATTAATATACCTGTATACATGTTTTTGTTTGCTTGAATGCTCTCTTGGTGTGGATGCATGATTCACCATTCACTTCCCCCAGGACAGTCCTGGAAAAATCACATGCACTATTTGCAGCTAAACATCTAACCTGAGTTAGAGACAAACACCTTCAGAGAATGTGGCATCTCTGCCTGCTATGTGTCTAACACAAACAGGATGAATAGCCATTTGATGAAGCCTAACAGGATTAAATTAGATCAGATGCCTGACTTTTAATGGCTGTAACTAGGTGAGAAGAATATTTTAATTTAACGTGAGGTGATAGTACCTCCAAAATGCTTTCTCATCCAGACCTACAGGCAAGTCTTCAAACACACATGTACATCCTATATCTGGTATAAAAGAGCTGTCTGAGATTGACCCCAGATATAAGTCAGTTCCCAACTAGGACTCTGGAAAGGAAGTAAGTACTAAATTAATAAAGTCACTGGTCAGGCTACAATAATTTAGCAAGTGTTTAATAAATATCATTGTTCAAAAGATATTTTGGGATGAGTAATCAGATTTTTTTTTCTCATAATTTTGCAGAGCACAGTCATTTAAATGTTCTAAAAAGAAATTTCATTGCATCTGGGCTCATACTGCATAAAACTACACAAGAAAACATGAGCAAATAAGAGAGGTTTATTGACTCTATTCTATAAGAATGCTACAAATAATTTTAGTCATGTTTTTTTAAAGATGTGATTAAATAACAGCCATGGAGTTATTTTCTGGTTATTTCTAACTGAAATTTTTAACAGTTTCAGTATTATAATGATGATTATACTATGCTGCTGCTGATGATACTGAGACAGAAGTATCCTTGTATTAAAGTAAGCAAGAAATATAATGTTGGTCAAGTGAAATTTTCCACTTGAACTGGCAGTAAGATTGTGCATTGCTAAATCACAAGAATAAAACTTTGGAAAATAAAAGAAACCAGCACTACATACTGGGATGTCAATGATCCATAAAGGCTATATATAGATTTATGTTGCATATAAATACTGCGTTGTCATTAGACAGCAAGTGAGAGTTTAATATTTAGATCCTATGTCAGAGTATAGAAACCTCTTAGGGAGGACAGCAAATCAAGAGACAGCTTTCTTAACAACCAAACAACCAAATCAACCACACAATTCAATGTTAGCCTCACAGGGGATCCAGCCAGAAGTTTGTGATGTAAAAGGACCAAGGAAATTATATTGATCCATTGTAGTGGGTTTGCAGTGACTTGCCTCCCCACCTTTTGAAACTCCGGCTAAAACTCAGAAAAACACACTGGAAGCTAATAAATGAAGCTTTATATTTACAGCAATGCAAATATACAAGCAAATATATACAAGATATAACAGATATTTACAGAAATATACAGTAAAAAGGGAATACAGACACCACACCCCTCCTGGAGACCAAAATCCCCAAGAGAGGGAAACCAAACACCCCTACCACCTTTCCCTCCTTCCCCCAGCTTTATCTCACCACTTGATGCTGCAGATAAGCTGAAGATCAGAGAGATTTAGTGGTAGGAGAAAAAAAATTAGTCATTTTAGTGATTTAAACTCTAAATTAGTTCAAAGGCAGAAAGACAAAGGAAAGAAAGCTGCCGAAGCCAGCACAGACCCAGAGCAGACTGGCCCTGCAAGCAGACTGGCTTATCTGGATGTTTTGGGAACATTTCCAAAACAATTCTTTTTATTCTGTCTCAGTGAAACTTGGTGAAGTGACACGGTATGTTTAACTCTCTCTCAGGCAATAGTCTAATTTCTCACTCAAATTCTCCAATTAGCTCAAACCAACACATCCATTCAGACAGTTCTTGATAAACAGCTCTTGGCAAACCTAAGAGACAGCAACACCACCAGTGACAAGTGGTGTCCCTCAGGGGTCAGTGCTGGGACCAGTGCTGTTTAACATCTTTGTCAGTGACATGGACAGAGGAATCAACTGCACTCTCAGCAAGTTTGCAGATGACACCAAGCTGTGTGGCACAGTCAACTTGCTGGAGGGCAGGGATCCATCCAGAGGGACCCGGACAGGCTGGAGAGGTGGGCCCAGGCCAATCTCATGAAATTCAACGGGGCCAAGTGTAAGGTCCTGCACCTGAGTCAGTGCAATCCCAGGCACAAATCCAGGCTGGGTGGCGAATGGCTGGAGAGTAGCCCTGAGGAAAAGGACCTGGGGGGTCTGGGTTGATGAAAAGCTCAACATGAGCTGGCAGTGTGCACAAATGGCCCAGGCACCCAACTGTGTGCTGGGCTGCATCCAGAGAAGTGTGGCCATCAGAGCAAGGGAGGGGATTCTCCCCCTTTACTCTGCTCTCGTTAGACCCCACCTGGAGTACGGTGTGCAGTTCTGGAGCCCCCAGCACAAGAAGGACATGGAACTGCTGGAGACAGTCCAGAGGAGGGACATGAAGATGATCAGAGGGCTGGAGCACCTCTGCTATGAGGACAGGCTGAGAGAGTTGGGGCTTTTCAGCCTGGAGAAGAGAAGGCTTCACGGAGACTTTATAGTAGCCTTCCAGTATCTGAAGGGGGCCTACAGGAGGGCTGGGGAGGGACTCTTCACAAGGTCTTGTAATGACAGGAGAAGGTGTAATGGATTTAAACTGGCAGAGGGGAGATTTAGACTAGATGTTAGGAGGAAGTTCTTTACAGTGAGAGTGGTGAGAAACTGGAACAGGTTGCCCAGGAAGGTTGTGGCTGCTCCCTCCCTGGATGTGTTCAAGGCCAGGTTGGATGAGGCCTTGAGTGACCTGTTCTAGTGGGAGGTGTCCCTGCCTATGGCAGGGGGTTGGAACTGGGTGATCTTTCAGGTGCCTTCTAACCTAAATGATTCCATGATTCATGATTCTATACTGTAGCTAGCAATACAAGTTCTCATCAGGTGCTCAGGAAAAGCCATCTCAATGGCCATCAGGGCAGAATTTTGCCCTGAATTCACCTTTAGTTCATGGTCAGGCTTACTCTTATGGAATTAATGGCTGCCTTAAATAATGAATTCTTCATTGCATGAGGTTTTTTTGTTGGCTTTTTCTTCTTTTTCTGGCAATTTACTATGGGATTTCCCATTTTCCCTTACAGATAAATCAGTCAGACATAGAATCATAGAATCATAGAATCATAGAATGGTTTAGGTTGGAAGAGACCTTAAAGTTCCAACCCCCTGCCATAGGCAGAGACACCTCCCACTAGATCAGGTCGCTCAAGACCTCATCCAGCCTGGCCTATTTATGTTTTCTGTAATTCAAGAGGGTTTAAGAAAACTCATCATTATAAAGGGCCAACTTAATTTGTTTTGCTTCGTCGAAACTAAGCCTGCATCACACTAATCTTTCCTTTAAGTTTTTTTGTTCTTCTTGTAACCTAAATATCACAGAAGATCCAAACAAACATCTCATTCCACAAGACTGTCTCCTTTAAATGCTAAAAAGTTCTTTATTTACAATATGATGGCCAAAATTGTACTACTAACCTCCCTTCCATCTGTCAAACAATATGACTGAGCAATCTTTGGTCCCAAACATTGTACACATCCTAGTACTCACTTATTTCTTCTTAGTTTTCCCTGTGCATGCAGTGATCAAGATGGTGATGTAATGGGCTTTAAATGTGCCAATAGCCAGATTTTGTAGGCATCCTTGTCTCTATTGTCAAATCTATCTGCCACTAGTTCATGTCTCTCAAGAAAAGTTCTTTTTTTTTACTATTACATAGTGCCTTTTCTATGTTATTTTTCAAGATGCACTCTCTGGGCTGATTTCTGTAGATGTAAGTTTTGTGGAATATCTGTCTCTGTCCTAGGCATGTGTTCCCATCTTCCAGCAGTGGAGCTGGGCTCCTTTTTCAGCACTTTCTTGAACCTCATGAACTTTTACATAGCTTCAACAGAGAATCATGGAGATACCTTGTACTCAGATTACTCCTACCTTATCTGAAGACTGCAAGACTTTTGAAGGGCATATAGGATGGGAAGGGCAGAGACAACAATTTTGTAGTTCATAAAGATTGAGCTGAATATACGGACATGTACACTCAGTGAAAGTCCAAGATCCTTCTGTCTGGCTACAGGGCTGCACTACAGTAGAAAAAGCAGCAAACTATGCTGGCCTGGGTGCCAAGGATCCTACCCTATTCTGGGCCCACTTAAATGCAAGTTTCAAGAACTAAATAGATCCTATCCAATGCATATCATCTTGGCTGGTCTCAGACAGCTATTGATGCAAAAAATATTCACAGAATCACACAATGTTAGGGGATGGAAGGGACCTTGAAAAATCATCCTGTCATAGAATCATGTCAGGGGCTGGAAGAAACCTCATAAAATCATCTGGTCCAACCCCCCTGCCAGAGAAGCATCACTTAGAGCAGTTCATACTGGAACACATCCAGATGGTTCTTGAATATCTCCAGAGAGGGAGACTCCACAGCCTCCCTGGGCAGCTGGTTCCAGTGCTCTGTCACCCTCACAGTGAAAAAAATTCTTCCTCAGGTTCATGTGGAACCTCCTATGCCTCAACACTTTGCCCCTTGTCCTGTCATCAGCCATCACTGAGAAGAGCCTGGCTCCAGCCTCCTGTCAGTCACCCCTTACATATTTATAAATACAAATGAGATTGCCCCTTAGTCTCCTTCTCTCCAAGGTAAAAAGCCCCAGCTCCTTCAGTGTCTTCTCATAAGGAAGATGTTTAACTTCCTTAATAATTTTTGTGGCTCTATGCTGGACTCTCTTAAGCTGCTCCCTGTCCATCTTGAACTAGGGGCCCCAAAACTGGACACAATACTCCAGATGAGGCCTCACCAGCCCCACCTCTCTGTCAGAGCAGAAACTATACCAAATCACACAAGAACCCATCCAGGCAGGTTGTGCCTCCAGAGAGGGAGACTCCACAAACCCCCTGGGCAGCTTGTTCCAATGTTCCATCACCTTCACAGTGAAAACATTTTTCCTCATGTTTACATGGAACTTCCTATGCTTCAATTCTCATTCATTTTCCCTTGTTGTGCTATGGAGCATCACCCAGAAGAGCATGACTCCATCCTTACCCTTTAAATACTTAGAAACATAACTATAACTTTAAGGACCTTCACACAAGTCTTCTGTCTTGAAATCTTATTCCTTATTAGTCCTACCCACAGCTGAAGTGAAGGTAATGACATTATTCATTATGCCATTTCCTGAACCAGTAGCAAAGCACAGACCTATGCCTCAACAAAGCAGATTTTACCATTTGGTGATCAAGAATATTGGTGTCACCTGGGCCTCACACATAGTCAAAGCTGAAATTTCCACAGTCTGAATGTGGTTTAAAAGGGTGGAGGGAGAATAAAAGAAGAAAATAATTCATGTTTTATCATTTTCTGCTTTCAAATGTTTGGGAGTTTTTGTGGGAACCAATTTCTAAGGTACTGAATTCCTTAACCATTCACTCTTTTGTAAGAAAGATTCTTCACATTTAAATGCTGGACTTATTACTTTAAAGAGTTAAAAACTGAATAAAATAGAAACACAAATTATTTTCATTTTCTTTTCAAGTTATTTTGTTTTGCTGTGATGCATAAATTTTAGGAAGATCAAATCATCATTTGATTCCCATACATTGGCACACTACTGTTTTGATTTGTGTTTTTAAAATCTACTTTTAGTGTCATATCGGAAACTATATATCTGTTATTTAAATGCAGATTATCTCATTGACTACTCAGCAATTCTATCAACTTATATAGCATTCTCAGTGCAGTGATACATACTTATCAATATGCCAAGAACTTCCTAGAAAACAATTTTCTTCCTTTTTGAAAGTTTTGGGTTATCATCACAAAATCAAAACACACTATGCTTCAATCAAGACCTTTAAAAAAACCCAAAGTTTTATTTTCTTAGTTAAAAAAAAATCACAACCTGAAGCTTTAGAAAAGTCATCTTTAGTTTTGTTATCCTACATGCCTGCCACCAAAAGCTATCTTAAGAAAATTAGGAACACCCCACAATACAAAGCACTAGACGTATCAATTCTTCTCTAGTAATATAGACATTCTTCTTTCTAAATTGCATCCCTCATGGCTTGGTGTGTGTAGTGGGTTTGCAGTGACCTGCCCCCCCACCTTTTAGA
>VWZI01000762.1:9582-22355 GCA_013396835.1 Psilopogon haemacephalus
CAGCCTGTCCAGGTCCCTCTGGATGGATCCCTGCCCTCCAGCAAGTCAACTGTGCCACACAGCTTGCTGTCAGCTGCAAACTTGCTGAGGGTGCACTGATTCCTCTGTCCATGTTGCTGACAAAGATGTTAAACAGCACTGGGCCCAGCACTGACCCCTGAGGGATGCCACTTGTCACTGGTCTCCAGGTGGACATTGTGCCCTTGATCACCACTCTCTGTGTGCCACCATCCAGCCAATTCCTTATCCAGCGAGTGGTCCCCAGGTCCCTCAGCCTCTCCTCACCAGGCAGTGCTGCAGTCCCCTCAGCATCCTTGTAGCTCTCTGCTGGACCCTCTCCAGCAGATCCCTGGCCCTCTTTCACCTGGGGAACCCAAAACTGAAGGCAGTACTCAAGATGAGGTCTCAGCAAGGCAGAGTAGAGGGGGAGGAGAACCTCCCTTGATCTGCTGGACACACTCTTCTTAATACACCCCAGGATCTCATTGGCCCTCTTGGCCACAAGGGCACATTGCTGTGCCATGGATCTTCTCCAGCAGCACTCCCAGATCCCTCTCCACAGGGCTGCTCTCCAGCAGATCACCTCCCACCCTGTACTGCTGCAGTTTATTATCCCTTCCGAGGTTCAGCCTTCCTCCTGTTCCCTGTGTCACACCAAGTCAGGCTTCCTCTTCTCTCCTGTGTCAAATTTGATGACAACTCTGCTTTCACTTCCCAAAGTGGGAGGGCTCTCCCTTGACCACTTGAGACAAACAGGGTTTCCAGAATGGAATCACAAATGTTGGAAAACACCTCTGAGATCACTGAGTTCAACCATAGAATGGTTTATGTTGGAAGGGACCTCAAAAATCATCCAGTTCCAACTCCCCTGTGCCATAGGCAGGGACACCTCCTACTAGAACAGGTTGCTCAAGGCCTCATCCAACCTGGCTTTGAACACCTCCAGGGAGGGAGAAGCCACAACCTCCCTGGGCAACCCCCCTCACCACCCTCACTGCAAACAACTTCTTCCTAACATCAACCCAACTCCACCGTGGCCACTAAACTGTGCTCCCAAGTGCCACATCCACAGGTTTCCTCCACATCTCTAGGGATGGTGACTCCAGCACCTCCCTGGGCAGCCTGTCCCAATCCCTGACCACTCTTACAGCAAAGAAGTTGTTCCTAGTATCCAACCTAAACCTTCCCTGGTGCAACTTGAGGCCACTTCCTCTCATCCTATCATTACCTACTAGTGAGAAAGAGACCAACCCCCACCCTCACTCAACCTCCTTTCAGGTATTTGTAGAGAGCCCTTAGCCTCCTCTTCTCCAGACTAAGCTATTCCATTTCCTTCAGCTGCTCCTCATAAAACTTGAAGAAATGGTGTTGGAAAGCATTCTCCAGGGGAAAACAAAACAGAGTGGGGGAAAAAAAAGGCAATGATATGGAAAGCAGCCCCTCCATCTGTCAGCACTCGCTCAGTTTGCCAAGGTGGCCAAGGCAGCCAACAGCAGCCTGGCTTGGATCAGCACTAGTGTGACCATCAGGACTGGGGCAGTGGTTGTCCCCTTTGTTCTCAGCACTGGTGAGGGAAAGACACCAAGCCTAGCAGCTACAGACACAGATCTTGTTTGGATGCAGGTACTGCTCCTTAGAGCTCTTCTCAGGGCAAAGGAGTGATTTCCAAGCTCCAAGCCTCATCCTTCACCTCCACCAAGCACAGAATTACCAAGGCTGGAGCAGACCTCCAGTATCTGAAAGGGGACCTACAGCAGTGCTGGGGAAGGACTATTCACAAAGTCTTGTAATGACAGGACAAAGGGGAATGGGTTCAAACTGTCAGAGGGGACATTTAAACAGGATGTTAGGAGGAAGTTTTTCACAGTGAGAGTGGTGAGATACTGGAACAGGTTGCCCAGGGAGGTTGTGGCTGCTCCCTCCCTGGAGGTGTTGAAGGCCAGGTTGGATGAGGTCTTGAGTGACCTGTTCTAGTGGGAGGTGTCCCTGCCTATGGCACAGGGGGTTGGAACTGGATGATCTTTGAGGTCTCTTCCAACCTAAACCATTCTATGATTCTATGATCCAGTCCAGCCCATAGCCTAATACCAGCACATCAGCTAAACCATGCCACCCACTGCCACATCCAAGCTTTTCTTAAAGACCTCCAGGGATGGTGACTCCACCACCTCCTTGGGCAGCCCATTCCAGTGCCTAATGAGCTCTCCATGAGGAAGTGCTTCCTAATATCCAACCTAATCCTTCCATGGCACAGCTTCAGGCCATCACAAGCTGCCTGGGAGCAGAGCCTGACCCCCACCTGACTACAACTTTCCTTTAGGTAGTTGTAGAGAGTGTTAAGGTCTCCTTTAAGTCTCCTCTTCTCCAGGCTCGTCACTCCCCAGCTCCCTCAGCCTCTCCTCATCAGACTTCACCTCCAGCCCCCTTACCAGTCCTGTAGCTACAGCACAGCTGACAGCTGATACAGAGAGCTTGTCCTTGTCACCCTGGAGCACAAAGCCACTTGTGAGCTGAGCTTGGCAGAGCCCCACGTCTGCTCTCACACAGACACATTGTTCTGCTGCAAGCCATGGCAAGCTCCCTGCTCCAGCCCTTCCAGCACATGCAAGGACACTCAGCTCCCAGTGGATCCCAGGGACTGCACACCTTGCCCAAGTCCCAGCCTCAGCCTGTTCTCTTTGAACTTTGCTTTCCAAGAACTCCTGTTGTGGAGGCACAAGGTTGGTGACACCCACACCTTGCTCATCTTCATCACTTCTAGTCCTAAGATTGAAGCTTTCCTTCAGAGGCTGCTCGCTCACTCTTAGCCTTCTTCCACTTCTCCCCTTGACAGGCAAACCCTGAGCTCCTGGGCTGCCCTAAGGTGTCACTAACAACACTTCTGCTCCTCTATTCTGAACACCTGACAGGTTTTCCCTTCTGCCTTCAGGTTCCTTTCCAGCCCTCAACTCCTTGAACACCCAGAGCTCCTAAAAGACAGATGCAGAATGTCCTTGCTGCATTCCAGATGGATGCTGTATCAGGAAAAGTGTGGCCAGCAGGGCTAGGGAGGTTCTTCTCCCCCCTCCACTCTGCCCTGCTGAGACCACAGCTGCAATGCTGTGGCCAGTTTGGGGCTCACCTGTTCAGGAGAAACATGGACCTGCTGGAGAGAGTACAGCACAGAGGCATCAGGGTGAGTGGGGGACTTGAGCATCTCCCCTGTGCAGAGAGCCTGAGAACCCTGGGGCTGTTCAGTCTGGAGCAGAGAAGGCTGAGACTGAGAGGAGATGTGAGCAATGTCTCTGCCTAGCTGAGGGGTGGGTGTCAAGTGGAAAGGGCCAAGCTCTTTTTGGGGGGTGCACAGCAAGAAGCCAAGGAGCAATGGATGCAAACTGGAATGGAGAAGGTTTCAGCTCACCAGGAGAAGAAACTTCTTTGGTGTGAGGGTGCCAGAGGCCTGGAGCAGGCTGCCCAGAGAGGTTGTGGAGTGTTCTTATCTGGAGGCTTTCCAAACCCACTTGAGTGCATTCCTGAGTGATCTGCCCTAGGGGAGATCTTGGCAGGGGGTTTGAACTGGATGATCTCTGGAGGCCCCTTCTAACCTCTGAGGCTCTGTGATTAGTAGTGGGATGGAAGCTGGACCTTCACCCCACTGCTCTAACACACCTATTCCCAGCTGCTACCTGAGAACAAACCTGTTTCACTGGGAGCAAAGGTCCAACCATCTGCTCTAGAAGAGGAGATTTCTTTAAATAGGTCTAAATCTGCTTTCAGAAGCAATAAAACAGTGCAATAATGGGAAAAAAAAATAAAAGAAGAAAAAAAACCCCAGTGTTAGTATTTAGGTGCCAGATACACCCAGAGAAGAGGATTGCCAAACTTGTTTGAAGGAAGAGGATAAGCAGGAGATTCAAGCATGCAGAGAGGAGACTGCAGAAACCCTGCTGCTGCTCAGCACCAGGAGCCAAAGAGCAGGATGAAAGTAGGTGAAGGGTTTAGAACAGAAATCACATGAGCTGAAGGACCTGGGGTGGTTTAGTCTGCAGAAAAGGAGGCTGAGGGAAGACCTCATTGCTCTCTACAGCTTCCTGACAGGAGGTTAGAACAAGGTGAGGGTTGCTCTCCACACTGAGTGAGTGCAGAATCCTAGCAAGGAGTTGTGCATTAACTACCCCAACCAGACTAAGCTCTGGTCAAGGATAGGTCAGCAGTGTGCCAAGGTGGCCAAGGCAGCCCACAGCAGCCTGGCTTGGATCAGCACTAGTGTGGCCAGCAGGACTGGGGCAGTGGTTGTCCTCCTTGTTCTCAGCACTGGTGAGGCCACATCTTGAGGACTTGAGGTCTTCTCACTACAAGAACAAGGTTGTCCCCCTTGTTCTCAGCACTGGTGAGGCCACATCTTGAGGACTGGATTCAGTTTTGAGGTCTTCTCACTACAGGCATTGAGGGGCTGGAGCAAGCCCAGAGAAGGATAAAGCTGGTGAAGGGTCTGGAGAATCAGTTGAGGGACCTGGGGTTGTTTAGTCTGCAGAAAAGGAGGCTGAGGGGAGACCACATTTCTCTCTGCAGCTCCCTGAAGGGAGGCTGGAGCAAGGTGAGGATTGGTCTCTACACTGAGTGAGTGTAGAATCCTAGCAAGGAGTTGTGCATTAACTACCCCAACCAGACTAAGCTCTGGTCAAGGATAGGTCAGCAGTGTGCCAAGGTAGCCAACAGCAGCCTGGCTTGGATCAGCACTAGTGTGGCCAGCAGGACTGGGGCAGTGGTTGTCCCCCTTGTTCTCAGCACTGGTGAGGCCACATCATGAGGACTGGAGTCACTTTTGGGGTCTTCTCACTACAAGAAAGACATTGAGGGGCTGGAGCAAGCCCAGAGAAGGATAACAAAGCTGGTGAAGGGTCTGGAGGATCAGTTGAGGGACCTGGGGTTGTTTAGTCTGCAGAAAAGGAGGCTGAGGGGAGACCTCATTGCTCTCTACAGCTCTCTGAAGGGAGATAGGGGTGAGGTGGAGGTTGGTCCCTTCTCTCAATAAACAGATGATAGGATGGGAAAAAACAGCCTCAGGTTGCATCCAGGGGAGGTTTAGGTTGGATATTGGGAAGAGTTTCTTCCCTGAAAGGGTTGTCAAGGCCTGGAACAGGCTACCCAGGAGAGTGGAGGAATCACAGAATGGTTTAGGTTGGAGGGGACCTCAAAGATCATCCAGTTCCAACCCCCCTGTGCCATAGGCAAGGACACCTCCCAGTAGAACAGGTCACTCAAGGCCTCACCCAATCTGGCCTTGAACACCTCCAGGGAGGGAGCCCCCATCCCTGAAGGGGTTGAAAGGCTCTGGAGATGTGGTGTTGAGGGACACAGCTTAGCAGTGATCCTTCAGTGCTGAGTCAATGGTTGAACTTGGTGATTTTAGAAGTCTTTTTGGTTTTTTTGCAGTCAAAATGGTTCTGTGATTCTGATCATCCAGGTGGGTGCTCAGATACCTGCAAGCTGAGTAGCAGTGCCCACAAGAAGCAAGCAGAAAGCAGAAGATTCTGAGCTCATCCTGCAGGATCCAAGCAGCTGCAGGGAGTATTAGGGTTGCAAAACAACTTAAGGACTGCAATTAGCTGCATCCTACTCAGCAGCACTGTGGAAAGATTTATCTCACCTCCCCATCAGGGCAGGCTAGGACCTGAAGACTCCTGCAGGCTCTTAGTGTTAGCACTGTGCTGCATAGAATCATTTTGGCTGGAAGAGACCTTGAATATGACCAGGTCCAACCATTAATCCATCACTGCTGGCTTACCACTAAACCACATCCACCACTTCCCCAGGCAGCCTTGTTCCAGGCCTTGACAACCCTTTGGGGGAAGAATTTTCTCCCCAGTATCCAACTTAAACCTCCTTTGGTGCAAAAGGAAGCAAAAAAAGTAAAAAGCAGAAGCCTTCCTTCCCATCCTGTAAATCATCTACTGCAAGCAGGGAGCAGCTCTGCCAGGAAGCCAACCAGGACAGAGTGCAAGGCAAAGGCTGTAAAAAAATAGGCAGAGCCTTGCAAAAGTTCCTGCTCTGGCACACTGCTGAGTGTCCCATCTCAGCAGGAGACCAAGGTGGGCTCACAGGAAGGAGCTGAAAGGTGAGCCAAAGGTCTGCAGGTCCTTATTATCTCAAGTGGTATTGCCTATGGAGAGAAGCAGCTGTGCTCACCTGCTGAGGGGCTTCTCAGCATTCTTGCCATGCTAATATTCTTGGTAATCACAGGATGTTAGGGGTTGGAAGGGACCCCCAGAGATGAGCCAGTTCAGCCCCACTGCCAGAGCAGGACCAAACAATCTAGCTCAGGGCACACAGGAACACATCCAGACAGGCCTGGAAAGTCTCCAGAGAAGGAGACTCCACAACCTCTCTGGGCAGCCTGTGCCAGTGCTCTATCACCTTTACACTAAAGAAGTTCTTCCTCACACTGAGGTGGAACTGTCTATGCTGTAGGTTTCATCCATTGCCTCTTGTCCTATCCCAGGGCACAACTGAGCAGAGTCTGTCCCCTGCCTCTTGACCCCCAGCCCTCAGATATTTATACAGATTGATTAGATCCCCTCTAAGTCTTCTCTTCACCAGACCAAAGGGCCCCAAATCCCTCACAGGGCACTGCTCCAGCCCTTTCAGCATATTTTTAGCCCTTCCTTGGACTCTCTCCAGCAGATCCCTGTCCCTCCTGAACTGGGGAGCTCAAAACTGGATGCAATATTGCAGGTGAGGTCTCAGCAGGGCAGAGAAGAACTTCCCTCCATGTGCTGGCCACATTCCTTTTAATGCCTCCCAAGACCCCATTGGCCATGCTCACTAGGGCAGAGCAGAGAGGGAAGAGAACAGGTTAAAAAAAAGTGATTGATTTCAAATGTAAGTGTCATAGAATCAGTCAGGCTTGGAAGGGATCACAAAGATCATCTTGTTCCAATCCTCCTGCCACGGGCAAGGATACCTCACACTATCCAGAACCTCATCCATCCTGGCCTTCAACACCTCCAGGGATGAGGCTTCCACCACCTCCTTCAGCAACCTGTTCCAGGGTCTCACCACCCTCATGCTGAAGAACTTCTTCATAACACCCAGTCTGAATCTCCCCACTTCTAGTTTTTTCCATTCCTCCCAGTCCTATCACTCCCTGACACCCTAAGAAGTCCCTCCCCAGCATTCTTGTAGCCTCCTTCAGATACTGGAAGGTCACAATAAGGTCACCTTGGAGCCTTCTCCTCTCCATACTGAACAGCCCCAATTCCCTTCCCTCAGTCTCTCCTCATAGCAGAGCAGCAGCAGCCCTCTGAGGATCTTCATGGTTGTTGTCTGAACAGCTTCCAGCACATCCATATCCCTCCAGGGGCTCCATAACTGGATGCAGTACTCAGGTGGGGTCTCAGCAGTGTGGAGTAGAGAGGGAGGATCACCTCCCTTGCCCTGCTGCCCACACTGCTCTTGCTGAAGCCCAGGCTCTGGTTGCTCTCTGGGCTGCAAGAGCACACTGAGGGCTCAGGTTGAACTTAAAATCATAGAACGGTTTAGTTTGGAAGAGACCTCAAAGATCATCCAGTTTCAACCCCCCCTTTGCCATGGGCAGGGACACCTCCCACTAGATCAGGTCGCTCAAGACCTCATCCAGCCTGGTCTTGAACACATCCAGGGAGGGAGCAGCCACAACCTCCCTGGGCAACCTGTTTCAGTGTCTCACCACCCTCACTGTGAAGAGCTTCCTCCTAACATCCACTTTCAATCTCTCCTCTGCCAGTTTGAACCCATTCCCCCTCGTCCTGTCATTACAAGACCTTGTGAACAGTCCCTCCCCAGCCCTCCTGTAGGCCCCCCTCAGATACTAGTAGGCTGCTATAAGGTCTCCTGGAAGCCTTCTCTTCTCCAGGCTGAAAAGTCCCAACTCCCTCAGCCTGTGCTCATAGCAGAGGCACTCCAGCCCTTCCTAACCTCCAATCCAAATCTCCCCTCTTCCAGCTTCAATCCATTCTCTCTTGTTCTAGAAGTCCTATCAGTCCTATCCTTCGCATCCACCAGCACCCCCAAGTCCCTCTGCTCATCCTCCTCTCCCCAGTTCAGACTCTGACACACGATTCTCTTTCCCCTCCCCAACCTAGACATCTGTTTTAATAAACCTATGTCAGCTTTGGCTGAAATTGGCCAAGAGATTTACATAATGTTAAACAAGGATGGGCAAAGTGAAGCCTGTGGGCAATATAATCCTGAGCATTAGAAGGTATTGTTGGACTGGATGATCTTGGAGGTCTCTTCTAACCTGGCTGATTCTATTCTATTCTAAGGCAAATTAGAAAGGACTGGAAGGAAAAGCCTGATGAGGAGAGGTTGGGGTTGTTTAGCCTGGGGGACAAGAGACTCAGGGGAGACCTTGTCACACTCTACAGCTGCCTAAAGGGAAGTTGCAGACTGCCAGGCAGCTGGTGACAAGAGGAGAGGGCAGGGCCTGAAGCTGTACCATGGAAGGGTTCAGTTGGATGCTAGGAAGCACTTTCTGATGGAAAGGGGAATTAGAGACTGGAATGGTCTGCCCAAGGAGCTGGTGGAGTCACCATCCCTGGATGTGTTAAAGGAAAGCTTGGATGTGGCATTCAGTGCCGTGGTCTGGTCCATGTGGCGGTGCTAGGTCAAAGGCTGGACCTGATGATCTCAGAGGCCTGTTGCAGCCTCAATAATTCTGTGATTCTTGACCTAAAGATGACCTTTAGGTTGTGACACTCCCCTCATGCCATCCTCAGATCAGCAGGAGGCGACTGGGAGGCTGCTGGGAGCTTGTTTGTCTCTGCAGCCAGGCACACAGCACTGTGCCCACCCCGGCAAGAGCTTGGCCTTCAGCTGAGAGTTGAGCACCAGGATTTAGCTCACTGGAAGCCTCCTCAGCAGCTTCATGCACTGCTTAGCTTAAAGCACTATTTGTAAGGGCAGCCACTAAGCAGTGAGCAAACTTAAGCTTCTGCCCTCCTAAAACAGCTTCTTAGTGTCAGGGCAGCTGCACAAAGTTCCACTGAACGTGGGCAACCTCTGCTGATCCTGCAGCTGACCCAGATCTAGGCTGCTTCTCAAACCCACACGAGCTTACAAAACATGACCTGGGATCCACAGATGCAGGTGCCAAAGGGGATGGAGGCAGCCTCGTGGCAGAGGCACCAAGGGGATGGAGGCAGCCTTGCAGCACAGACACCAAGGGGGATAGAATCAGAATCATAGAATCAGTCAGGGTTGGAAGGGACCACAAGGATCAGCCACTTCCAACCCCCCTGCCATGCCCAGAGACACCCTACCCTAGATCAGGCTGCCCACAGCCTCAGCCAGCCTGGCCAAAAACACTTCCAGAGATGGGGCCTCAAGCACCTCCCTGCAGGGGCAACCCATTCCAGCCTCTCACCACTCTCCTGCTCAACAACTTCCTCCTCACATCCAATCTGAATCTCCTCACCTCCAGCTTTGCTCCACTCCCCCTAGTCCTGTCACTACCTGAGAGCCTCAAAAGTCCCTCCCCAGCTCTTTTGTAGCCCCCTTCAGATCCTGGAAGGCCACAAGAAGGTCACCTGGGAGCCTCCTCTTCTCCAGCCTGCACAGCCCCAACTCTTTCAGTCTGTGCTCACAGCAGAGGTGCTGCAGCCCTCTCAGCATCCTCGTGGCCCTTCTCTGGACACTCTCCAGCATCTCCACATCCCTCTTGTCCCAGGGGCTCCAGCACTGGATGCAGTACTCCAGGTGGGGTCTCAGCAGAGCACAGCAGAGGGGCAGAATCCCCTCCCTGGCCCTGCTGCCCACACTGCTCCTGCTGCAGCCCAGGCTCTGCTTGGCTTTCTGGGCTGCAAGTGCACACTGCTGCCTCATGTTGAGCTTCTCATCTCCCAGGATGGAGGCACCCTCACGGCACAGGTGCCCAGCAACAGGACGAGGGGCAGTGGGCACAAACTGCAGCACAGGAGATTCCAGCTGAACATAAAACCTTTAACTTCTTGATTTTGTAGGTGCAAGAGCATTGGGCCAGACTGCCTGGAGAGGCTGTGGAATCTCCTTCTCTGGAGAGATTCCAAACACATAGAATGATTTAGTTTGGAAGGAACCTCAAAGCTCAGCCAGTTCCAGTTGCCCTGTCCCATGGGCAGGGACACCTCCCACTAGAACAGGTCACTCAAGGCCTCATCCAACTTGCCCTTGAACACCTCCAGGGAGGGAGCAGCCACAACCTCCCTGGGCAACCTGTGCCAGTGTCTCTCCACCCTCACTGGAAAGAGCTTCTTCCTAGCTTCTGGGGTGACTCTGCTATCATCACAGGTCCCTTTCCACTCCCCCACCCCTTCACTGTTCTGGGATTCCATGAATAGTCCCTACTGGCATTTGAAGATGCTGACTCAGGTGGAAACCAATCCTGATCAGCACAAATATCAGGCCACTGTTTATTCTTCATGCAGCTCCTGTGAGAAAGCAAACCTGATGCCAACAGGTAGAGCTGTAGAGGGCTGCAGCAGAGCTGGCCACAAGTTGTAGCATGCAGCTTTGGCAGAGGCCAATACTGGGAGCATTCCAGTCTGTGTAGACCTCATCTGCATCAACTGAGCTCACACCAGCTAGGCACAAGGAGAACTTTCTCCTTCAGACCTGAAGCCACTAAAGATGGCTGGGTGGATTTGATTCTCCCCCTCTACTCCACTCTCCTGAGACCCCACCTAGAGTACTGCATCCAGTTCTGGAGCTCCTGGGACAAGAGGGATGTGGAGACGCTGAAGAGTGTCCAGAGAAGGGCCACGAGGATGCTCAGAGGGCTGCAGCACCTCTGCTCTGAGGAGAGACTGAAAGAGTTGGGGCTGTGCAGGCTGGAGAAGAGGAGGCTCCCAGGTGACCTTTCTATGGCCTTTCAGGATCTGAAGGGGGCTACAAAAAAAGCTGGGGAGGGACTTTTGAGGCTATCAGGGAGTGACAGGACTAGGGGGAATGGAGCAAAGCTGGAGGTGGGGAGATCCAAATTGGATGTGAGGAGGAAGTTGTTGAGCATGAGAGTGGTGAGAGGCTGGAATGGGTTGCCCAGGGAGGTGTTTGGGACCAGGCTGGCTGAGGCTGTGGGCAGCCTGATCTAGGGTGGGGTGTCCCTGGGCATGGTAAGGGGGTTGGAACTGGCTGATCCTTGTGGTCCCTTCCAACCCTGACTGATTCTATGATGCTATGTTATGCCTAGAGGCTTCCCTTCCCAATCCTTTTGTTATACAGCTGTCACCCACTGGGACTTGCATCTCTATTTCAGGGAAGGTGACCTTAAGATTTGAGGGGGAAAAATAAAATCTGCAAAACTGATTTAAACCCCAAAATAAAGAGTAAAATCTGAGCTAATAGCCTGGTGCAGAGGAGCCCCTGTTCTGACATGGGTGCAGCTAACACAGCCCCAGAGCTTGCAGAAGAAGAGTTTAACATCACAAGGGCCACTGGTGAGAGCTGACTTCACAGTGCCCAGTGAAGACCTGGCACAGAATGACAGGCAGCAGGAGACTGCCCCAACCATCTAGGGACCAACTGAGCCCTGCTAAGCCATTTCACAGTGTAAAGGGTTAAGCCCTCCTGGAGGGGCTTAGCTGAAGTGGATCCTGACTCCTCCCTGGGGGTGGTCTGACTTGCTCCCAGGTGTCTTGTTTAACCTCTCCCACTTCCTGCTGAGACCCTCTATAAAGGGGAGGTGAATTTCCTGTTTCTCTCTTGGTCCCTGCTCCCTCATCAGCCAGCATCCTGCTGCTGCTATTTACCTTGTGCTCTCCAGCAGACACGTGGGGGGAGAGCAACCATATTTGGAACTCCAACTCGCTGCCTTTCATCATCATCTTGCATCCATCTGCATCTACCATCAATCTCCAACTTCACCTGCTTGGATTCAGCTTCCTTCCACTCCCATCTACTGGTTGTTGTAACTGTACTTTGTATTTTCTTTTCCCTTCCCCATCTCCCCTGTAATCCCCCTCACCTTGTACCTATATCTTGTATTTTGTTCCCTTTCCCTGCCTTATCCTCTGTAATTCCCCTTACCTAAAATACCTTCTGGTTATGGTTGAAGTTTATTTTTTTTAATTCCAACTCGAATTAAGTCTACCTATTGAGCTTCTGAGCTTGGAGGGAGGGGAGGTAGCTTAAACTAATATACACACAGACAGTTCAGGAGCCACTGAAGGTGAAGTTTGCAGACAGAAGACTTAAACAAATGATCTCCTCTAGACCATCCCTCAGCCTCTCTTCACTGAAGACAGGTAAGTAGTTTATCCAGGGAACTGTCACATTCTTAACAAGTTCAAACCCAAGCTGTTCTGGGGGTTGGTACAAGTCCTTACCAAAGAGGCTATTCATGATTCATCTTGTAAAGTCATGAAATCATAAAAAGTTGGAAGAGACCTGTAGGATCAAGTCCAGCTGCCAACCCATCCCTACCATGCCCATTAAACCACATCCCAATGTGCCACATCTACACATTTCTTGAACCCCTCCAGTGATGGTGACTCCACCACTCCCCCGGGGCAGCCTGGTCCAATGTTTAACACATTCAGCAGATAATTGGAATCAGCCAGGTTGGAAGAGACCTCCAAGATCATCCAGTCCAACCCAGGCTGAAAGAGTTGGGGCTTTTCAGCCTGGAGAAGAGAAGGCTTCCAGGAGACCTTATAGCAGCCTACCAGTATCTGAGGGGGGCCTACAGGAGGGCTGGGGAGGGACTGTTCACAAGGTCTTGCAATGACAGGACGAGGGGGAATGGGTTCAAACTGGTGGAGGAGAGATTTGAATGGGGT
>VWZI01000762.1:22521-34508 GCA_013396835.1 Psilopogon haemacephalus
TCTTCCTAACATCCAGCCTATACCTCTCCTGGCACAGCCTGAAACTGCGTCCCCTTGTTCTGTTGCTGGTTGCCTGGAGAAGAGCCCAACCCCACCTGGCTACAACCTCCCTTCAGGTAGTTGTAGAGAGCAATGAGATTCCCTCTGAGTCTCCTCTTCTCCAGGCTGCACACCTCAGTTCCCTCAGCCTCTCCTCACAGGGCTGTGCTCCAGGCCCCTCACCAGCTTTATTGCCATTCTCTGGACACATCCCAGCACCTCAACATCTCTCTTGAATTGAGGGGATCAGAATTGGACACAGCACCCAAGATGTGGCCTGACCAGTGCTGAGTAGAAGGACAGAATAACCTCCCTGGTCCTGCTGATCCAGGCCAGGATGCCATTGGCTCTCCTGCCCACCTTGGCACACTGCAGGCTCATGTTGAGCCCAGTATCTCCCAGCACTCCCAGGTCCCTCTCTGCCTGGCTGCTCTCAGCCACTCTGTCCCCAGCCTGTGGCACTGCCTGGGGTTGTTGTGGCCAACGTGTAGAACCCTGCACTTAGCTTTGTTCAGTCTCATCTCATTGGCCTCTGCCCACCCACCCAGCCTGGCCAGGTCCCTCTGCAGGGCACCTCCTACCCTCCAACAGCTCTACAGCTGCTCCTAACTTGGTGTCACCTGCAAACTTACTGATGCTGGACTCAATCCCCTCGTCCAGGTCATCAATAAAGATATTGATTATTTTCCTCGTATCCAACCTCAGCTTTCCCCTGGTGCAACTTGAGACTATTTGCTCTCAACCCTGTCTCTGGTTCCTAGGGAGAAGCTATCAATGCCCACCTCACTCCAACCTCTTTCTCCACAACTCCCTGAAAGGAAAGTCCAGTGTTTGCAGACAGACACTTCCAGCCCCTTACAGCCCTGCAGCAGCTTTCCACAACCATGCAGGCAACTGGCTGCAGCCCCATGACAGGTGCAGTAGTTACCCCACAGCTGCCAGCCCTCACAATCAGCTTTTTGATACCATAGAATCATTGCTGAATCAGTCAGGGTTGGAAGGGACCACAAGGATCATTGAGTTCCAACCCCTCTGCCCAGGGAGATCTGCCCCAGCTCACTAATCATCTCTGTGGCCTCCCACTCCAGCAGGTCCATGTCTCTCTTGTGCTGGGGTCCCAGAACTGGACACAATAGTCCAGGTGAGGTAGCCATAGAATAATGGGATCAGTCAGGGTTGGAAGGGACCACAAGGATCATCTAGTTCCAACCCCCTGCCATAGGCAGGGACACCCTACCCTAGAGCAGGCTGCCCACAGCCTCATCCAGCCTGGCTGCAAACACCTCCAGGGATCTGGCCCCAACCACCCTCCTGGGCAACCCATTCCAGGCTCTCACCACTCTCACGCTGAGCAACTTCCTCCTCACCTCCAATCTAAATCTCCCCACCTCCAGCTTTGCTCCATTCCCTCTAGTCCTCTCACTCCTTGATAGCCTAAAAAGTCTCTCCCCAACTTTTCTGCAGGCCCCCTTCAGGTAAGCTGGGGAGGGACCACTTAGCAGTGTGATCCAGAAACCTTCCACAGCTCTACCACTTTAGTGATTAAAGGAATTGCAGCCAGGAGGAGTTCTCACAAATGAACTGCATGAACTGGTGTTTTTCCAAAAGCAGCAGAGAAGCTCAGCTTATCTCCTCAGTCTCATGTCTAAACCTACCTGAGCAACCCAAATGTTTGTCCAGCTTCTGCTATCTACAGGGGATCTGGCCCACAAGGCTGGTGCAGAGGAGGTTTCCATGAAGACAGACTGAATTAGCCATCCCATCAGCAACCTTATCTAGTGGAGGATGACCCTGCTCGCTGTGGAGGTGGCTGGACTGGGTGACCTCTAAAGCTGCCTTCCAACCCCAAACATTCCATGGTTCTAAACACAAAGAAGTGGTGAAGCAAGGAGCCCAGCTGTCACTGCTGACCCTCTTGAGTCAAGTCCCCAGGAGAAGCAAGCCCATTTCAGCCTTCAGCAATAGCAGGCAGGGGGAGTTTGCTGCAGTACTGAGGACACTGAGCTGTGTGGTGTGGCTAAGAGGCTGGAGGGAATGATTCATCCAGAGGGGCCTGGACAGGCTGCAGAGGTCAGCCCAAGCCAACCTCGTGAGGTTCAATAAGACCAAGTGCAGGGTCCTGCATCTGGGTCGGGGCAATCTCAGGCACTGATACAGGCTGGGCAGTGCCAGGCTTGAGAGCAGCTCTGGGGAGAGGAGCTTTGGGGGTGCTGGTGGATGAGAAGCTCAACTTGAGCCAGCAGTGTGCACTGGCAGCCCAGAGAGCAACCAGAGCCTGGGCTGCAACCAGAGCAGAGCGGGCAGCAGGGCCAGGAAAGGGATCCTCTCCCTCTACTCTGCACTGCTGAGACCCCAGCTGGAATACTGTGTCCAGTTTTGGAGCCCCTGTTACAAGAGTGATATAGATGTGCTGGAAGGTGTCCAGAGAAGGGCCACAAGGATGAGCAGAGGGCTGGAGCTGCTCTGCTGTGAGGACAGGCTGAGAGAGTTGGGGCTGTTCAATCTGGAGAGGAGAAGGCTCCAAGAAGACCTTCTAGTATCTCAAGAGGTCTAACAAAAAAGTTTGCTGAAGGACTTTTTAGGATGTCAGATAGTGATAGGACTAGGGGGAATGGATCCTAGCTAGAGGAGAAGAGATTCAGATTAGATATTAGGAAGAAGTTCTTCACCATGAGAGTGGTGAGACACTGGAACAGGTTGCCCAGGGAGATGGTGGAAGCCTCATCCCTGGAGGTTTTTAAAGCCAGGCTGGATGTGTCTCTGGGCAACCTGCTCTAGTGTGAGGAGTCCCTGCCCATGCATGGGGGCTGGAGCTGGATGATCTTTGAGGTCCCTTCCAACTGTGACAGTCCTGCAACTTTGCAGTGGAAACTGCGTTTGAGATCCATCTTCATCATCACTGGAGCACACTCTGCTCTCCATTAGCTGAGCCCTAGGTCAACCAGGCTGTGCAGCTCTGGTGTATTTTTCCATGCACACTTACACTTGCCAAGAATTACCTGTCCAAAGCAGCGAGAGTGTGGCAAGAGGTTTGTTCCCCAGCAGGACCCTGAGACTAAACGACTTGGCAAGGAGGAGAACTTCTGGAAGCCACTTTTGGCTTCCTGCTGGAGCAGGATTTCCAACAGCTTTCTGAGGCTGGACTGTCTCAAGGACAGGTAGCTGAAAAATCCATGACAAGGTCCCTCCCTTTTGCTCAGGCTGAGCAAAACCTGCCAACAGCTTTACATAATGCCCCTTTCAGCTGCGCGTCCTTCCAAAGAGGATCAGGTTCTCTCCCAGCTGAATTTGGCCCCCGTTGCCTTCCAAGCCCTTCAGCTACTTCTGCTGTCCCCAGAGTAGGCTGACAGCCCTGTCCTCTGTCTGCAACACATCTGAACTAGTAGGGAAAGTAGAGGCAGATGGTGAACAAGTCACAAGTTGGGGACCTGGAGCTATTCCCATTGCTGGAGAGTCTCCTTCTCCCCAGGAGCAGCCAGACCTCAGAGCTGCTTTCACTGCTGCCTGGGAAGGGGAAGGGGTTTTGGTGCACCAGGTTCACAGCTATTTTTGCCCTAAGCAGTAACTGGAAAAGAGACCAAAATTGGGCTGCATTTACAAGAGGGGAGCAGGAGCAGGACAAAGCACAACACAGGAGTGCTGCAGCAGTGAGGTTTCCTGTGCACCTCTCATAGAGTAGGGCAGGTTGTCTGCAGAAACCTGGTGATCATAGAATGGTTTAGGTTGGAAGGGACCTCAAAGATCACCCAGTTCCAACCCCCCTCTGCCCTAGGCAGGGACACCTCCCACTAGAACAGGTCGCTCAAGGCCTGATAGGAGCAGGCTTGAAGAAGCAGCAGCTTCTTCAAGCAGTCTTGGGTTCATACTTGGACTCCATCCTGGAGGTTTTCTCCAATCAAAACAACCCCATAGTTCTACAGTACCATCACCCACGATCCATTTGACTTCATAAGCACAGCTGCTCCAAGCAGTAGTAAGCAAACTGTGTCTTGCTCACAGGGCTAGTGTAGCTACATCTTCTCTACAGCAGTTACTACTACCCCAGTTAACTCAATGCATAGAATGGTCTGGGTTGGAAGGGACCTCCAAAGATCATCCAGATCAACCCCCTGCAATCAGAAGGGACATCCTCAACTAGAGCCTCAGAGGGCTGCAGCACCTCTTCTATGAGGACAGACTGAAAGAGTTGGGGCTGTTCAGTCTGGACAAGAGGAGGCTTCCAGGTGACCTTCTTGTGGCCTTCCAGGATCTGAAATGGGTTACAAAAAATCTGAGGAGGGACTTTTTAGGCTATCAGGGAGTGAGAGGACTGGGGGGAATGGAGCAAAGCTGGAGGTGGGGAGATTCAGAGTGGATGTGAGGAGGAAGTTGTTGAGCATGAGAGTGGTGAGAGCCTGGAATGGGTTGCCCAGGGGAGTGGTTGGGGCCACATCCCTGGAGGTGTTTGCAGCCAGGCTGGATGAGGCTCTGTCTAGCCTAATCTAGGGTAGGGTGTCCCTGGGCACGGCAGGGGAGTTGGAACTGGATGATCCTTATGGGTCCCTTCCAACCCTCACTGATTCTGATTCTGTAGTTGTCTGGGTTGACCAACCCCCTCTGCACTCAGCAGGGACATCCTCAACTAGAGCAGGTTGCCCACAGCCCTGTACAGCCTCACCTTCAATATCTCCAAGTATGGGGCCACAATTACCTCCCCTGGGCAACCTGTTGCAGTGTTCCAGCACCCTCCTGGTGCCCAACTTATTCCTCACATCCAATCTCCATCTGCTCTGCTCCAGTTTGAAGCCATTGCCCTCGTCCTGTCCCTGCAGGCCTTTGCAAAAAAAAATCTCTCTGCAGCCTTCTTGTAGCCCCCTTCAGCTCCTGGCAGGCTGCTCTGAGGTCTCCCTGGAGCTTTCTCTTCTCCAGGCTGAACACCCTCAGCTCCCTCAGCCTGTCCTCGTAGCAGAGCTACTCCAAACCTCTGATCATTTTTGTGTCCTTCCTCTGGACCTGCTCCATCAGGCCCAGCAGAGAGTTAAGATCTTACTTACTCTTATTGGAAAATAATCCCTGAAGTACCTCCAAATAGCCCAGTTTCTCACCCACTGGGATCTTCTTCCACCTGAAAGAAAAGGAAAAAAAACCAAACCCAAACATGTTTTAAAAGCTCTTTCCACGGGTGGAAATAGAAGCCTCAAGGAAACTCAAGAAAATTTGCTGTCTTACTGGAGAAATCAACAATTTCACTCCCCCAAGAGGGACACTGAACCTGCCACCGAACCCAGGTGAAGCCATCCCTAGTCAGGACTTCAGGGCACCCCAAGCCCAACCACAGATTCAGGGCAGTGTCTGACTTGCCCACTGCACAAATTAACAACTCAAGATAGAAACATCTCAATGTTAAGTCTCAGATCTATCCTTTGGGGAAGGTCTCAGTATGGTGGAGTCCCCATCCAAGGGGTTTAAAAGGAGACTGGGTGAGGCACTTAGTGCCATGGGTTAGTTAATTAGAAGCTGTTAGGTGGTAGGTTGGACTCAATCTCAAAGGTCTTTTCCAACCTGGTTAATTCTGTGGTTTCTGTGAATGTAGGGAGAACATGGTCCTGATGGAGCAGGTCCAGAGGACCATAAAAATCATCAGAGGGCTGGAGCAGCTCTGCCAAGAGGACAGGCTGAGGGAGCTGGGAGTGTGCAGCCTGGAGAACAGAAGGCTCCAAGGAGACCTCATAGCAGCCTGGCAGTACAAGCAGGCAGCAGAGAGAGTGTTTGCAAAGGGCTGCAGGGACAGGATGAGGGCAATGGCTTCAAAGTAGAGCAGAGCAGATTAAGATTGGATGTGAGGAAAAAGTTGTGCACCATGAGAGTAGAGGAACACTGCAACAGGTTGCCCAGGGAGGTGGTTGAGGCCCCATCCTTGGAGATATTCAAGGTGAGTCTGGACAGGGCTGTGGGCAACCTGATCTAGTTGAGGCTGTCCCTGCTGACTGCAGAGGGGCTTAGACTGGATGAGCTTTGGAGGTCCCTTCCAACCCAGACCATTCTATGATCCTGGATGATTTCAGTGCTCTTGTAGAAGGAGAGCAGTGCTAACCTGGCTCTGAAAGCAGTTGCCATCAAAGTCTGTTGCCATTGCTGCAGTAGGTTTTCAGAGCTTGTGTCTACAGTGTTGCCTGATATGAAGTTTCTCCACAGGGAAACTATGCCTTAATATTCACCTCATCATCTGAACCTTGCAAGAGCTGGAGAGGACAGCAAGATCCTCGATCTTTACGTGGATCTTCCTGACCTACAAGAAGACTCAGCCTTATAAAGGGTGCAAAAGCTACTGGTGACATGATATTAGTGAATCTCACCCTGTAGCAGCCTCAGCATCAACAAAACCTGCAGTCCCTGCTGATGCTAAGGGCCTGTCACCAAATAGTGCTGTTGGTCAGTGAGTCACAGAACCATAGGCATGATCATAGAATCACAGAATCATAGAAGCATGGTTTTGGTTGGAAGGGACCTCCAAAGCTCATCCAGTCCAACCTCCTCTGCACTCAGCAGGGACACCCTCAACTATATCAGGTTGCACACAGCAACTTTGAATGTCTCCAGGGATGGGGACTCAACCACCTCCCTGGGCAACCTGTTCCAGTGCTCCACCACCTTCGTGGGGTGGAAAGTTCCAAGATTTAAAAACAAAACCAAACAAGCCCCAACAACAAAACCAAAAAACAAACCAACAAAACACAAGCAACTTTATCAAATGAATGAAGCCAGCTACTGGAATCACTGTTGCAGTGTTCCAGCAGCCTCCTGGTGCAGAACTTGTTCCTCACATCCAATCTCAATCTGCTCTGCTCTACTTTGAGGCCATTGCCCTCATCCTGTCCCTGCAGGCCTCTGCAAAAAAAGTCTCTCTGCAGCCTTCTTGTAGCCCCTTCAGTTCCTGGCAGGCAGCTGTAAGGTCTCCCTTGATCCTTCTCTTCTCCAGGCTGCACACCCCCAGCTCCCTCAGTCTGTCCTCATAGCGGAGCTGCTCCAACGCTCTGATCATTTTTGTGGTCTCCTCTGGACCTGCTCCATCAGGTCCATGTCCTTCCTGTGTTGAGGGCTCCAGAGCTGGATGCAACACTCCAGCTGAGGTCTCCCCAGAGCAGAGCAAAGTGGCAGAATCACCTCTCTGCATGTGCTGGCAGCACTGCCTTTGATGAAGCTCAGACTGCATTTGCCTTCTGTACTGCAAGCTCACATTGTCTGCTCCTCTCCAGCATCTCCCCCACCAGCACCCCCAAGTCCTTTCCCACAGGGCTGCTTTCCACCACCTTCTCCCCCCCCAGTCTGTATTGACAGTGAGAATGGAGGTCTGCAGAGCTGGACGCAGCACTCCAAAGTGAGGTCTCCCCCAGAGCAGTGTGGCAGAATCACCTCTCTCAATTCAGCCAAGTCCCAGCAAGGGGGGAAGTCACCCATGACAAGGAAGTGCTTCTTGGCCCCCAGGAGTGGACAGGGACAACTTAACAGCAAGGATCCCTGCTGCAATATTTACCTTTCTTTGGTGTGTTCCAGTCAAATACCAGCCAGGCTAGATAGAGAGCAGCAATGGCCCAGCAGTCTGTGCACAGGATGTACATCAGGATTAAAGTGCAAGCAATACCTGGAGAGGACCAGAGGGGAAGAAGAAAAGAAGGCTGCATCAGGTTTTGGTCATAGAATGCTAGAATGGTTTAGGTTGGAAGAGACCTCAAAGCTCAGCCAGTTCCAACCCCCCTGTGCCATAGGCAGGGACACCTCCCACTAGATCAGGACGCTCAAGACCTCATCCAGCCTGGCCTTGAACACATGGTCCTGCATTCCCAGTTGCATAAAGAGCCCCTTGCCTTTTGACCCTCCTCTGCTGCACTCTTAGTCTCCATCTGATGTCATTAATCCTCAAACAAATCGGACTGAGCTCCAAACCCCTTAGGTAGGGCTGAGACAGCTACCTGCTTTGAAGTCCTCATGGGTTCTCCAGGTCCCTCTTCTTCTCTAACACCTCGAGGTAAGGCAGCTGCTTCAGCAGGCAACAGCAACACTTGCACAAGCAGGGAGCTTTCTCTGTGGCCCACACCAAGGGTGGCAGTGGTGGTGGGGAGTGTTCTTCCAGGGCTACAGAAGTGTCCCACACGTTACACATAGTGGGAGGTGTCCCTGCCTATGGCACAGGGGGACGAACTAGATGGTCTTTGAGGTCCCTTCTAACCTAAACCGTTCTATGAATGTACACTGGAACTGGATGATCTTTGAGGTCCCTTCTCACCTAAACCATTCTATGGTTGTACACTGGAACTGGATGATCTTTGAGGTCACTTCCAACCTAAACCATTCTATGGTTGTACACTGGAACTGGATGATCTTTGAGGTCCCTTCTCACCTAAACCATTCTATGATTCTACACTGGAATCGGATGATCTTTGAGGTCCCTTCCAACCTAAACCATTCTACGACTGCACACTGGAACTGGATGATCTTTGAGGTCCCTTCCAACCTAAACCATTCTATGGTTGTACACTGGAATTGGATGATCTTTGAGGTCCCTTCCAACCTAAACCATTCTACGACTGTACACTGGAACTGGATGATCTTTGAGGTGCCTTCTAACCTGAACAATTCTATGATTTTACACTGGAACTTTGAGGTCACTTCTAACTTAAACCATTTGTGGTGGGCTAGCAGTTACCTGACCCCCACCATTCTATGATTGTACACTGGAACTGGATGATCTTTGAGGTCCCTTCTAACCTAAGCCATTCTATGATTCTACACCAAGGTGCCACAAATCCCACCCACAAGTGTTGCTATTTTAGCATCAACTAAATAGGGAGGGAGCAGCAAAACTCCCTCAATTGCCTGCAATCAGCATCTTAATTATCTGCCCCACCACAGAACAGAGAACTCTGCGACTTCACATAGAATGGTTTAGGTTGGAAGGGACCTCAAAGATCATCCAGTTCCAGCCCCCTGTGCCATAGGCAGGGACACCTCCCACTAGAACAGGTTGCTCAAGGCCTCATCCAGCCTGGCCTTGAACACCTCCAGGGAGGGAGCAGCCACAACCTCCCCGGGCAACCTGTTCCAGTCTCTTGCCACCCTCACTGTGAAGAACTTTCTCCTAACATCCCGTTTAAATCTGCCCTCTGCCAGTTTGAACCCATTCCCCCTCATCCTGCCATTACAAGACCTTGTGAACAGTCCCTCCCCAGCCCTCCTGCAGGCCCCTTTAGATATTGGAAGGTTACTATAAGGTCTCCTTGAAGCCTTCTGATCTCCAGGCTGAAAAGCCTCAAGCAGAGACAAAGCAGCTTTTATATTTTACTGGGACAAAACAAACACTTCAGGAACTATTTTGGTTTATAAATACCTTTAAGGTCACCAGGTCCAACGATTAACCAAGCACTGTCAGGTTACCACTAAACCATGGCCTCCAGCAACATATCTCCATGGCTTTTCAATCCTTCCAGGGAAGAGGACTCCACCACTGCCTCTGGGCAGCCTGTTCCAGGCTTGACAACACTTTCAGAGAAGACAGACTTGGAAAGCAACCTCTTGTCCTTCTGTGACATCTCTTGGAAAGAGGTCAAGCCAAGAAGGAAGTTCTGCTGCAAACAGCTGCAGTGGCTACCAGCTACTTGTAAGACATTTCTCCTGTATGGACATTGCCAAGAGTGAGTCAGAGATCCCGAATCACTTCAGTCTTATTTTGATGACAGACAGACATAAGCTAAGCATCTTTGGTGGCCAAGAAGGCCATCAGCATCCTGGTCTGTACCAGGAGTAATGTGCATCAAGAAAAGTGGGTCCAGCAGGGCTAGGGAGGGTCTTCTCTCCCTTACTCTGCCCTGCTCAGACCACAGCTGCAATACTGTGTCCACTTTGGGAGAGCCTGAGAGTCCTGGGGCTGTTTAGTCTGGAGCAGAGAAGGCTGAGAGGAGATCTAAGCAATGTCCCTCTCTAGCTGAGGGGTGGATGTCAAGTGGAGGGGGCCAAGCTCTTTTGGGGGGTGCACAGCAAGAAGCCAAGGAGCAATGGATACAGACTGGAAGAGAGGAGGTTTCAGCTCCACAGGAGGAGAAACTTCTCTGGTGTGAGGGTGGCAGAGCCCTGGAGCAGGCTACCCAGAGAGGTTGTGGAGTCTCCTTCTCTGGAGCCTTTCCAAACTTCACTGGATGCACTCCTGTGTGACCTGCCCTAGAGGATGCTGCTTTGGCAGGGAGGTTGGACTGGATGATCTCTGGAGTTTCCTTCCAACCTCTACTATTCTGTGATACTGTGACCAGGAGACCTGGAGGTGTTCAAGACATGTGTGGATATGGCACCTGGGGACATGGTTTAGTGGCCATGGTGCTGTTGGCTTGACAGTTGGATTGGATGATCTTGGAGATCTTTTCCAACTGAAAGAGTTCTATGACTGCATACAGGGATTGTCCCTCTGTACTCAGCACTGGTGAGACCATATCTGTGCTCAGTTTTAGGCCTCTCAGTACAAGGACATAGAGGTGCTGGAGCAGATCCAAAAATGCAACCAAGCTGATGAAGGGTCTAGAGAACAGGTATGGTGAGGAGCAGCTGAGGGACCTGGGGTTGTTTAGTCTGGAGGAGAGGAGGCTGAGGGGAGACCTCATTGCTCTCTACAGCTCCTCCAAAGGAGCTTGGAGCCAGGTGGGGTTGGTGTCTTCTCTCTAGTGTCCGGTGACAGGAGAGGAAATTGTGCTAGGGGAAGTTTAGGCTGGAGATCAGGAAACATTTCCTTGCTGCAAGAGTGGTCAGACACTGGAACAAACTGCTCAGGGAGGTGGTGGAGTCCCTGACCATGAGGGTGTTCAAGAAACGCCCGGGCACAGCATTTTGGAAGTGGGCATAGGTGGTGCTGGGTTGACAGTTGGACCTGATCTTAAAAGGCCTCTTCCATCCATGATTCTATGATCTTTAGGTCTTCCATAGCTTCTGTGGTTTTCTAGAGTACAGCTAAAATATTTATTCATTGCTAAATATCAAAGTATGCAAATGTGCCATGCAGAGGAACCCAGAGAGGCAAAGTGGGCTCCAGGGAGACCTTAGAGCTGCATTTCAATGTCTGATGGGATCCTAGAGGAAAGCTAGGGAGGAACTGTTTAGAAGGGCTTAGAGACACAGGATAAGGAGCAATGGTTTGAAACTGACACAGGATAGATTCAGGTTGGACATGAAGAGGAAGTTCTGTAGAGGGAAGGCAGTGGAATACAGGAAAAGGTTGCCCAGGGATGTGGTGGAGGCTCCATCCCTGGAGGCAGTCAAGATCAGTGTTGGTGGGGCCCTGAGCAAAATGATCTAATTGGAGATGGCCCTGCTGACTGCAAGGGTGTTGGACAAGATGACCTTTGAGGGTGTCTTCCAAGCAGATGCATTCTATGACTCAAGAGTGTGCTGGGCTGCAGCAAGAGCTGTGTGGCCAGCAGGGCAAGGGAGGGACCTCGTTTCAATGTCTGATGGAGACCTACAGGAAGGCTGGGGAGAAACTGTTTAGAAGGGCTTAGAGAGACAGGACCAGGAGCAGTGGTTTGAAACTGGCACAGGATAGATTCAGGTTGGACACGAAGAGGAAGTCTTGAACAGGGAGGGCGGTGGAATACAGGAAAATGCTGCCCAGGGATGTGATGGAGGCTCCATCCCTGGAGGCAGTCAAGATCGGTGTGGCTGGGGCCCTGAGCAACCTGATCTGGTGGAAGATGTCCTTGACACTGCAGGGGTGTTGGACAAGATGACTTTTCATGTTCTCTTCCAAGCAAATGCATTCTCTGACTCAAGAGTGTGCTGGGCTGTAGCAAGAGCAGCTGTGGGCAGCAGGGCAAGGGAGGGGATTCTGCCCCTTTGCTCTGCTCTCCTCACACCCCACCTGCAGTCCTGTGTGCAGCTCTGGAGCCCCCAACACAAGAAGGACATGGAAGTGTTGGAGCCAGTGCAGAGGA
>VWZI01000765.1:0-17133 GCA_013396835.1 Psilopogon haemacephalus
ATCAACTTCCAGTGTTCTGAGTCCTAGCCTGGGTTTATATCAAAATATGGGGGGGCAGGGAGCTGCTAAACCACCACACCTTCTCTTCTCCAGGCTGCACAGCCCCAACTCTCTTAGCCTGCCCTCATAGCAGAGCTGCTGCAGCCCTCTGAGCATCTGATCATCTCTGCCACCGAGGACCTGACCCCCACTTCCTAGCCCTGGTGTAGGTTTGCTGGAGAAGAAAATCCCTCTCTAGCACTCAGGTCTGCTGCTCCTCTCTGTAGAGGCTTCTGGCAGCACAGCTGGAAGTGAGAATGATAGAAGGGTAGGGGCTGGAAGGGACCTCTAGAGATGATCCAGTCCAAAGCCCCTGCCAAGGCAGGATCATAGGCTGGACTGGGGGATCCTGAGGGGCTTTTTCAACATGGATGTTTCTGTGATTCTGTGAGTCTGACTCCCCCCCTGCCCCCCACTGCAGGATCACCTATGGCAGGTCACACAGGAACACATCCAGGCACATTCTGAAAGGCTCCAGAGAAGGAGACTCCACAACCTCTCTGGGCAGCCTGCTCCAGGGCCATGTCACCCTCACTGCAAAGAAGTTTCTGCTCATATTGAGGGGGACCCTCCTGTGTTCCAGCTTCCACCCTCACTGCAAAGAAGTTTCTGCTCATATTGAGGGGAATCCTCCTGTGTTCCACCTTCCACCCTCACTGCAAATAAGTTTCTGCTCATATTGAGGGGGACCCTCCTGTGTTCCAGCTTCCACCCTCACTGCAAATAAGTTTCTGCTCATATTGAGGGGGACCCTCCTGTGTTCCACCTTCCACCCTCACTGCAAATAAGTTTCTGCTCATATTGAGGGGGACCCTCCTGTGTTCCACCTTTCATCCTCACTGCAAAGAAGTTTGTCCTCATATTGAGGGGGACCCTCCTGTGTTCCACCTTCCACCTTCACTGCAAAGAAGTTTCTGCTCATATTGAGGGGGACCCTCCTGTGTTCCACCTTCCACCCTCACTGCAAAGAAGTTTCTGCTCATATTGAGGCAGACCCTCCTGTGTTCCACCTTTCACCCTTCATCCCTTCTCCTCAGGGAGCCTGTGGCAAACAGGAAGGACCAAAGGCCACAGCATCACCAGACCAGAGCACTGCAGTGGCTCTTGCCAGCTGCCAACGCCCTCACCTACAATAGTGCAACTTTCTGTGCTCAGCATGCAATAACCCAGGGATGATTTGTTCCAAGTGAAAGGAGCAAGTCTGACTCCACAACCTTTTTTTCCCACCTCTTTTCATAGAGAATGAGGTCTCAGGCTTCATGGAAGACTTCTCAGGTTACTAGAGCAATGCACTACAGTCAGCCTAGCAAGCCCAGGTGCTGGAGAAGCAAAACCCTGTTCAGAAAGGTACAATGTGCCATTTATTCGTGTCTGAAGCTCTGCTTTCCTCCTTAACACCTTTGCAAATGCAGGGAGCTGGAAGCAATGGTCCCTTTCTCAGTATTTTAAACCTCTCTGCTGCCTTTCCCACAACCACCAAAGGAGTAACCCAAGCTTGCTAAAATTTCAAGGGAGCATTTGTCTAAAGAACAAAACCAGTCATGCCCCCTCAATAAAAAAACACCAACAACAAAACAACCTCATTCCCCCTTCTCCTCTCATTACAAGACCTTGTCAATAGTCCCTCCCCAGCCCTCCTGTGTAGCCCCCTTCAGATACTGGAAGGTTACTATAAGGTCCCCTGGAAGTCTTCTCTTCAGCAGGCTGCAGAGCCCCAACTCTCTCAGCCTGTCCTCATAGCTGAGCTGCTGCAGTCCTCTGAGCATCTTGGTGGCCTCCTCTGGACTGGCTGAAACACTTCCATGTCCTTCTTCTGTTGGGGGCTCCAGAAGATAAGGTGAGGAGGAATGGGTTTAAACTGGCAGAGGAGATTGAAACTGGATGTTAAGAGGAAGTTGTTTGCAGTGAGGGTGGTGAAACACTGGCACAGGTTGCCCAGGGAGGTTGTGTCTGCTCCCTCCCTGGAGGTGTTCAAGGTCAGGCTGGATGAGGTCTTGAGCGACCTGTTCTAGTGGGAGGTGTCCCTGCCTATGGCACAGGGGGGTTGGAACTGGATGAGCTTTGAGGTCCCTTCCAACCTAAACCATTCTGTGATTCCATGATTCAAATATATACCTGATCTAGTGGGAGGTGTCCCTGCCTATGGCACAAGGGGGTTGGAACTGGATGATCTTCAAGGTCTCTTCCATCCTAAAGCATTCAATGATTCTAAGTCTGTGCTACCAAGTGCAGTTTGTGTTGGGGGCTCCATAACTGCACACAGTACTCCAGGTGGGGCCTGGGGAGAGTTTTCAGCTGAGTCTCTCTCTCTCTTTTCCTAAGCCCTTGCAGTGTACTTCACAAAGCAACCAACTAATGAGCCTATGGTTGAGCAAAATGCTGCAAAACACCAGAGGTTAGGGCTGGGATTTGGGAAAATCTTGGCTGTGGATGCTTCCATGTCCCTGGAAAGACATGGAAAGGGGAACAAGGGGTTGAAGCAGCAAGGACTGATCTGCATCAAGTGACCTCTTCCAGGTGTGGACCTTATGGGGGTACTGCAGCAGTGTGCAGTTGCTCCTTACCATGAAGCATACTCCTCACCTGGCCAGTTTCTGGCCAGCTAAGTTCCCCTGGCCAGTAGCTCCAGGGCCACATTCCCCACGCTGGCTTTTGTCAGCAAAGCAAAACACTGACGTGCTAAATGGGAGGCTTTGAAGAGCTCCCATGCAGATTAGGTTGCACTTCTGCCTGGCTCTCAAATGTCCTCCCGGGCCTTTGATAACAGCAGGTGCCCAGGTTAAGCTCTGTTCTTTGTTCCCTACAGCATTGCTCCTTCCTTTCGTTTTTTATTTTTTTTCTCTCCTCATCATTTCTCAAGCCCATTAAGATGCCTCTGGGTGTAGGGACAGACAATTATCCTTTGGCATTCCTCACTCAACGCCCAGCAGGACACACCAATCTCCCATAAACACTCTGCACAGCTACAGCCGAGCAGCACAGGCACTTCCAGCAGCAAAGAATGGCAACAGGAGCACACTAATCACAAGCATCACCAATTAAGCAAACTAGTCCCAGCAGGAGAGGCTTTGCAGAGCGCTGGCGAGCACCTCAGCCACCTCGGGATGCTGGAGGCTGAGTACTCAACAAGCCGAGGGGTCTAATGAGATTCTTTTCTATTAGAACAAGTCCGTGGTTTAATTACAGCTGTTTGACACAGATGCGGAGATGTATTCTGCAGAACTCAAGAGGGGCTTCATGAAGAGGGCACCGCAGGCTCCCAGGGCTTCAGAGCCTTTCCTCGCCTACAGACCGCAGAGGTGATGCTGGGTTCAGGATGTGGCTTCTGCTGACATCGTGCTGCCTGCTCAGCTTCCCTCCCTCCCTGCCTCCCACTCTCCTCTAATTAATTTGTTTCATCAGTGCAGAACACACCAAGGATAACAGCACTACCACATCCTGCTTTGGGCCACAGAGCTCCTGTCCTTTCTCTCCCTCAAGCCTCAGCTCCTGGAGCCAAGTGTAAGGTCCTACACCTGGGTGGGTGAACATCTTTGTCAGTGCCATGGGCAGGGGAATCAGTGCAGCCTCAGCAAGTGTGCAGCTGGCACCAAGCTGTGTGGCACAGGAGACTTGCTAGAGGGCAGGGATCCATCCAGAGGGAGCTGCACAGGCTGCAGAGCTGTGCCCAGGCCAACCTCATGGCATTCAACAAGGACAAGTGTAAGGTCCTGCACCTGGGTGGGTGCAATCCCAAGCACAACATGAGGCTGGGTGGGGAATGGCTGAGAGCAGCCCTGAGGAAAAGGACCTGGGGGTGTGGGGTGATGCAAAGCTGAAGATGAGGCTGCAGTGTGAGTGCAGCCCAGACAGCAACTGTGTGCTGGGCTGCAGCAAGAGCAGCTGTGGGCAGCAGGGCAAGGGAGGGGATTCTGCCCCTTGGCTCTGCTCTCCTCACACCCCACCTGCAGTACTGTGTGCAGTTCTGGAGCCCCCAGCACAAGAAGGACATAGAAGTGTTGGAGAGAGTCCAGAGGCCACCAAGATGCTGAGAGGGCTGCAGCAGCTCTGCTGTGAGGACAGGCTGAGAGAATTGGGGCTGTGCAGCCTAGAGAAGAGAAGGCTTTGTAGTAGCCTTCCAGTATCTGAGAGGGGCCTACAGGAGGGCTGGGGTGGGACTATTCACAAGGTCTTTTCATGACAGGACAAGGGGGAATGGGTTCAAACTGGCAGAGGGAAGATTGAAACTGGATGTTAGGAGGAAGTTGCTTACAGTGAGAGTGGTGAGACACTGGCACAGGTTGCCCAGGGAGGTTGTGGCTGCTCCCTCCCTGAAGCAGGCCAGGATGGATGAGGTCTTGAGCTACCTCTTCTAGTGGGAGGTGTCCTTGCCTGTGGCATAGGGGGGTTGGAACTGGATGAGCTTTAAGGTCCCTTCCATCCTAAAGCATTCTATGATTCTAAGTCTGTGCTACTAAGTGCAGGTTGTGTTGGGGGCTGCAGAGCTGCAGACAGTGCTGCAGGTGGGGTGTGAGGAGAGCAGAGCAAAGGGGCAGAATCCCCTCCCTTGCCCTGCTGGTAATGCCTCTCTTGCTGCAGCCCAGCACACAGTTGCTGTCTGGGCTGCATGTGCACACTGTTGGCTCATGTTGAGCTTCTCATCTACCCAATACTTATCGTATTTAGGTCCAGCTCTGCAAATATAACCTTCACCTTGCTTCTGAGTTTGTTTGCTAATCTACTCCAGGGGCTCCATTCCAATTTGGTGGGGTCCAAATCCAAGCCACAACACAGGTTTATAAACAAAGCAACACAACCAAGCCACAGAGCAACTCCAGAGGCCAGTGCCTGAGCCAGCATCACACACTCCTCTTCCTTCCCAGCTGCCACTCTCCTGACTTCTGTCAAGTCTTCTCCTGTGCTGAGGGAGAGGGGAGGAGAAGCAATCAACTGAAGCAGCATGTGGGAGCAGGAGATGGAGGGGGAAAAAAAAAAAATTTAAATCTCTGTCAAATTCACCAGGCCCAGGGAGGGGAAGAATCTTTTTCTTTTATATATATATTCCTCAGGGACATTTTGTTACTAAACTTACAGCAATTTGTTTTTCTAATGATCCCACGAGTGAAAGCAAAGGTTTGCAGCTTGCCAGGGAAGGGGGAAAAAAAAAATTTCACTTTTCATTCTGCTAGGGAAAAAAAAAAAAATGCTGAGGGAAAAGTGATTTTTTGGGTTTGTTTTGCTTTAATTGCATTTGGTAGGAGATAGGAGAAATTAAAAAATAATAGAAACATAGAATCATAGAATCAGTCAGGGTTGGAAGGGACCACAAGGATCAGCCAGTTCCAACCCCCCTGACATGCCCAGGGACACCCTACCCTAGAGCAGGCTGCCCACAGCCTCACCCAGCCTGGCTGCAAACACCTCCAGGGATCTGGCCCCAAACACCTCCCTGGGCAACCCATTCCAGGCTCTCACCACTCTCAAGCTCAACAACTTCCTCCTCACATCCAATCTGAATCTCCCCACCTCCAGCTTTGCTCCATTCCCCCTAGTCCTGTCACTACCTGAGAACCTAAAAAGTCCCTCCCCAGCTTTTTTTGTAGGCTCCCTTCAGAGTTCAGTGAACCAGCCCAGAATGAGAAGTGCATTTTACAGACGACCGCTCTAACAGACCACAGCATCATTCCGACAGCAATGGCTTCAGACTCAAAAATGACAAAGTACAGCAAACATTTGCCAAAAGGGGGGGGCGGGAAATAAAGGTCTTTAGGCTGGATTCTGTCCATTTTACCCCTTTTAATGTTCCTACAATGTCTGTTTCAAAGGAGAAGTGAACAAAAACCCTGGCTACGCCATGCAGGTTTCTGCCGATAAAAATGCCAGGGGATAGCACCACTGGATTAGCCATTAGAAAATAAAAATAGCAGTTTGGAAATGTCAGGCCAGGCTTTGCAAACGAGCCTGAAAACACACATGTGCAGTTCAAGAGAGAAAGAGAAAAAAAGAAAGAAAAAGATCTTTCCTTTAGCAGGCAGAAGAGTGCTGAGTGCCAACAGGCTCCAGAAGCCAAGCGAGCGCTGCGAAAAAAAGCCACAAAAGCACTTCAAAAGGAGCCACTTTCATGTTCCTCTTCCAACAGATGAGGGGAAATTGCTTTCTTAAACCCCCGTTTTTGCCGTGCTGTAGGTGCTTACACAACTTCATTTTGGAAGTGGGCAGGGAAAATAACAACAATTGCCCTTTTCAGGCAGCAGCTTCCTACCGATGCTCAGCTGAGGGCCAAGCGCACCTAAGCGAGCGTCCCGCAGGGATGCTAAGGAGGTCCAACCTCTGCCCATTCCCACGTAACAACAGGCACCCCAGGGGTAGGGCATACACCACACAGAAACTGCACTCAGCAACATCACAATTTTAGACAAATTGCCTCAATTTGCTCACGCAGCAATGTGCAGAGAAACCCCCCAGAGAAGGCAAAGGCAGATGCAGCCGGGGAGCTCCTGCGCTTCTGGACTCCTGCTCCAGGTCTTTCACAGATGCATAGAATCATAGAATGGTTTAGGTTGGAAGGGACCTCAAAGATCATCCAGTTCCAACCCCTCTGTGCCATAGGCAGGGACACCTCCCACTAGATCACGACGCTCAAGACCTCATCCAGCCTGGCCTTGAACATCTCCAGGGAGGGAGCAGCCACAACCTCCCTGGGCAACCTGTTCCAGTGCATCACCACCCTCACTGCAAAAAACTTCCTCCTAATATCCAGTTTCAATTTCCCCTCTTCAAGATTAAACTTATTCCCCCTCGTCCTGTCATTACAAGACCTTGTGAACAGTCCCTCCCCAGCCTTCCTGTAGCCCCCTTCAGATACTGGAAGGTTGCTATAAGGTCTCCTGGAAGCTTTCTCTTCTCCAGGCTCCAGAGCCCCAACTCTCTCAGATTGTCCTCATAGCAGAGCTGCTGCAGACCTCTCAGCATCTTGGCCTCCTCTGGATTCTCTCCAACAGTTCCATGTCCTTCTTGTACTGGGGGCTCCAGAACTGCAGACAGTGCTGCAGGTGTGGTGTGAGGAGAGCAGAGCCAAGGGGCAGAATCCCCTCCCTTGCCCTGCTGCCCACAGCTGCTCTTGCTGCAGCCCAACACACAGTTCCAGCCTAGGCTGCTTGTGCACACTGTCAGCTCATGTTGAGCTTCTCATCCACCCAGACCCCCAGGTCCTTTTCCTCAGGGCTGCTCTCCAGCCACTCACCACCCAGCCTGGAGTTGTGCTTGGGATTGCACCAGCCCAGGTGCAGTACTGTGTTCATATGAAGCATATGAACACAGCTGATGTGTTTGGACCCATCTCTCCCCAAACCCTAATATGTCAACCAATTCCACCAAAATACAGCAGCAGTGACACTGAGCTCCTGTGAGCTTCATAAAAACAGGTGACAAGGAGATAAGGAGGACTCTGCTTAAGTGCCTCCCAGAGGCAAGAGCTACATTACAAACTGAGCCCTACTTCTCAGCAGCAGATCAACTCACTTTCAGGCTACATCAAACCAAGTTTCTTTGAGCCCACTGCTGGTAGAAGTCCTTGTACTAAACAGAGGACTGCTGACCAATTTCTCAGAGAATGAGCCCACCAGGACACATTGGCACTGCTAAGAGCACACACAGGGTTCATGCAAGAACCACAGAAGAGATGCTGCTTGTGATTGAACAGAATAGAATAGAATAGAATAGAATAGAATAGAATAGAATAGAATAGAATAGAATAGAATAGAATAGAATAGAATAGAATAGAATAGAATAGAATAGAATAGAATAGAATAGAATAGAATAGAATAGAATAGAATAGAATAGAATAGAATGANGAATAGAATAGAATAGAATAGAATAGAATAGAATAGAATAGAGTAGAGTAGAATAGAATAGAATAGAATGAGACCTCCAAGCTCATCCAGTCCAACCTAGCACCCAGCACTATCCAATGGCACTAAGTGCCCCATCCAGGCTCTTCTTGATCACCTCCAGGGATGGGGACTCCACAACCTCCCTGGGCAGCCCATTCCAATGCCAATCACTCTCTCTGGCAAGAACTTCCTCCTAACATCCAGCCTGTACCTCCCCTGGCACAACTTGAGGCTGTGTCCCCTCCTTCTGTTGCTGGTTGCCTGGGAGAAGAGCCCAACCCCACCTGGCTACAACCTCCCTTTAGGTAGTTGTAGATAGCAATGAGGTCTGCCCTGAGCCTCCTCTTCTGCAGGCTGCACACCCCCAGCTCCCTCAGCCTCTCCTCTTGGGGCTGTGCTCCAGGCCCCTCACCAGCCTTGCTGCCCTTCTCTGCACACCTTTCAGTAGCTCAACATCTCTCTTGAATTGAGGGGCCCAGAACTGGATACAACACTCATGGTGTGGCCTGACCAGTACCAAGTACAGGGAAGGTTAACCTCCTGTGTTCTGCTGGCCACACTGTTCCTGATGTGAACTCTTGGCTATCAGTACATGTTCATCACTGTCCCACATTCCAGCTGACAGCAGGTCCTCCTCTTTAGCTCTACATTCCAGCTGACAGCAGGTCCTCCTCTTTAGCTCTAATACTCACTAATTTTGAAGAGAATGAGCCCATTAGGACACATGACTGCTTAAAGCACACACAGTGTTCATGCAAGGAACACAGTAGAGATGCTGCTTGTGAGGTCAGCTCTTGGCTATCAGTACATGTTCATCACTGTCCCACACTCCAGCTGACACCAGGTCCCCCTCTTTAGCTCTAATACTCACTAATTTCTCACAGAATGAGCCCATTAGGACACATCAGCACTGCTAGAAGCACACACAGTGTTCATATAAGAGTCACAGTAGAGATGCTGCTTGTGGGGTCAGCTCTTGGCTATCAGTACAGGTTCATCACTGTCCCACACTCCAGCTGACAGCAGGTGCTCCTCTTTAGCTCTAATACTCACTAATTTTGAGGAGAATGAGCCCATTAGGACACATCAGCACTGCTAGAAGCACACACAGTGTTCATGTAAGAGTCACAGAAGAGATGCTGCTTGTGGAGTCAGCTCTTGGCTATCAGTTACATCTTAATCACTGTCCCACACTCCAGCTGACAGCAGGTCCTCCTCTTTAGCCCTAGTACTCAATAATTTCTCAGAGAATGAGCCCATTAGGACACATCAGCACTGCTAGAAGCACGAACAATGTTCATGTAAGAACCACAGAAGAGATGCTGCTTGTGGGGGCAGCTCTTGGCTATCAGTACAGGTTCATCACTGTCCCACATTCCAGCTGACACCAGGTCCTCCTCTTTAGCCCTAGTACTCAATAATTTTGAAGAAAATGAGCCCATTAGGACACATCACTGCTTAAAGCACACATAGTGTTCATGCATGAACCACAGAAGAGATGCTGCTTGTGAGGTCAGCTCTTGGCTATCAGTACATGCTCATCACTGTCCCACACTCCAGCAGACAGCAGGTCCCCCTCTTTAGCCCTAGTACTTACTAATTTCTCAGAGAATGAGCCCATTAGGACACATCAGCACTGCTAGAAGCACACACAGTGTTCATGCAAGAACCACAGAAGAGATGCTGCTTGTGGGGGCAGCTGTTGGCTATCAGTATATGCTCATCACTGTCCCACACTCCAGCAGACAGCAGGTCCCCCTCTTCAGAGCTGAAGGAGGCTGCAGCACCCACGTGGTGCACAAAAGAGAAACCACAACCACATTCATCATCTGATAAATCCTTAAAGACACTTTTTTTGCCACTGAATGTGACACCAGCACAGATACCTGGAGGTAAGAAAGTCAACCGTTAAGAACAAGGAGCTGGAAGCAAGTTTCCTTCCTACCTGGCTCAGTGCAATTTCTGACATATGGCTGTCCCCCAGCCTCTGGGACATCAGTGGTGTTCTCCTGGTTGGCTTGCAGCAGCTGCCTCCCGCTCCATTTGTCCTTCCTTTCCACAGAATAGCTCAGGGCATCATAACCTAAAAGGAAAAGAGCAGCAGATAGGTGAGATTGCAGCTCCCCAGTCTGGCCCCCAGTGCTTGAGGCAGCCACAACATCTGCATTTCAAACCCCTGTGCCCTTTGGCTTACAAAGAGCAGCAGTTTCTATAATCCCACTGAGAAACACAGAATCAGTCAGGGTTGGAAGGGACCACAAGGAGCAGACAGTTCCAACCCCCCTGCCATGCCCAGGGGCACCCTACCCTAGATCAGGCTGCCCACAGCCTCTGCCAGCCTGGCTGCAAACACCTCTCCCAAGCACTCCAGTTTTCTGAGCAAAAAGTGTTGAACTTCAAAGAATCAGCCAGGTTGGAAGAGACCTCCAAGCTCATCCAGTCCAACCTAGCACCCAGCCCTAGCCAATGGCACTAAGTGCCCCATGCAGGATTTGCTTCAACGCCTCCAGGGATGGGGACTCCACCACCTCCCTGGGCAGCCCATTCCAGTGCCAATCACTCTCTCTGGCAACAACTTCCTCCTAATATCAGTACATGCTCATCACTGTCCCACACTCCAGCTGACACTAGGTCCTCCTCTTTAAACCCAGTACTCTCCAATTTGGAAGAGAATGAGCCCATTAGGACACATCAGCACTGCTAGAAGCTTAGTACAATAGGTGTGAAGTGCCTTCTCCCACCCTCCTTGGGCTTGAACGGGGAGGGAACAAATTGCCCCAGTATATATATGGCAGCTGGACAGGTTAGAGTCGGACCTTCACTGGGACCTGCACTCGGAGCTGCACATGGACCTTCACCGGGACCTTCACCCAGACCTGAACCGGGACCTGCACCCAGACCTGAGCCGGGACCTGCACCCAGACCTGAGCCGGGACCTGCACCCAGACCTGAACCGGGACCTGCACCCAGACCTGAACCGGGACCTGCACCCAGACCTGAACCTGGACCTGCACCCAGACCTGAGCCGGGACCTGCACCGGGACCTGAACGGACCTGAACAGACCTGAACACGGACCTGGAGACACGAACCTCGCATGGACTTTGAGCCAGACCTTGAGGAGCATCCTGGCTTCTTGCTGCAGGACCTCTAATGGTAAACTGCAGCCATTGGTGGGAACACCACGGAGCACCCCTGCACGGCTTTCCCCTGCCTTGCTTCACGATCGTGGCTTGGTGAAAGCTGTGCCTACAGCAATCTTGGACTCTGGCAGGCACTGGACTCTAGACACTGCCATGAAAGAGAGAGTCTCCCGTCTGTAAGTTAGGGCAAAGCTGCTTCATGCCCAAACCTTTCCAAATTTTCTGATTTTTCCTAAATTACAAGAAAAGGCATCCTGGTGAAGACTTTTCCCAACCGAATTAGAACCCAAACTTAAACCAATTTACACACAGATTGTGGGTGGGGCTTTTGGAAATTATAGAAGCTACATAACTTATCATTTCTGCCTCTTCGATCGCCCCCAATCAATACAACCTCCTGTAACAACAAACAGGCTCTGGTAACCTGAGCTAGGCAGTTGCAGTTCTCCACACAAGCTGTTTTCAAAGCAGACAGACTCATTCCTCTCCCAGCTGCTGCTGCTGCACAGGGCAGAGGCAGGAGGGAGAGCCCTGCAGTGGACACCAACCTCCTGGAGAAAGCTCTCCTGCTCCTTCCTCCACACTCACTATGCCTTTCTCTCTCTCGGGCTGCAAACTCTTGCAAGTGAGGGCTAAAGTCACAGAAAGTCATCTGAGGTGACTTTGGAAGGGGGAGAGCTTAATTTGGCACTGAGAGTGTTTGTAAAGGCTACATTTGGCACTCACACAAATCAGCGTAGAATCAGAGAAAGGTTTAGGTTGGAAGGGACCTCAAAGCTCATCCAGTTCCAACCCCCCTGTGCCATAGGCAGGGACACCTCCTACTAGATCAGGTCGCTCAAGACCTGTAAACATGGAATCACAGAATCAGTTAGGGTTGGAATCATAGAATCATAGATTCATAGAATGGTTTAGGTTGGAAGAGGCCTCAGAGATCATCCAGTTCCAACCCCCCTGTGCCATAGGCAGGGACACCTCCCACTAGATCAGGAAGGGACCACAAGGATCAGCCAGTTCCAACCCCCTGCCATGCCCAGGGACACCCTACCCTAGATCAGGCTGCCCACAGCCTCTGCCAGCCTGGCTGCAAACATCTGGCCTCAGCCATCACCCTGGGCAACCCATTCCAGGCTCTCACCACTCTCATGCTCAACAACTTCCTCTTCACATCCAGTCTGAATCTCCCCACCTCCAGCATTGCTCCATTCCCCCTAGTCCTGGCACTCCCTGATAGCCTAAATAGTCCCTCCCCAGCTTTTCTGTAGGTCCCCTTCAGATCCTGGAAGGCCACAAGAAGGTCACATGGGAGTCTCCTCTTCTCCAGAGGAGAACCCCAACTCTTTCAGTCTGTCCTCATAGCAGAGGTGCTGCAGCCCTCTGAGCATCCTCTTTTTCCTGCATTTCACACCAAAACATGCACTCAGCTACTCAAATTCCTCAAAACAACTCACCAAGCCTCCCTGCTTGTGTCAATCCAGTGAGAAAAATTCCTCATGTTTAAATGAACCTCCCTGTGCATTCCTTTTCCTGCATTTAACACCAAACTTGCACTAAGCTCCTCCTTAAATTCCTCAAAACAACTCACCAAGCCTCCCTGCTTCTGTCAATCCAGTGAAAAAACTCCTCCCCATGGTTAAATGAACCTTCCTGTGCATTCCTTATCCTGCATTTCACACCAAAACTTGCACTAAGCTCCTGCTCCAACAATTCACCAAACCTCCCTGCTTCTGTCAAGCCAGTGAGAAAAATTCCTCATGTTTAAATGAACCTCCCTGTGCATTCCTTTTCCTGCATTTCACACCAAACTTTCCTTAAGCTCCTCCTTAACTTCCCCAAGACAACTCACCAAGCCTCCCTGCTTCTGTCAATCCAGTGAAAAATTCCTCCTCATGTTTAAATGAAGCTTCCTCTGCTGCATCTTCCACCCATTGCCCCTTGTGCTGTCCCTGGGCACCACCCAGCAGAGCCTGGCTCCAGCCTCCTGCCACCCACCCTGCACATCTTTATTGCTGAGGTCACCTCTCCAAAGCTCGAGAGCCCTAGAACTGGATTCTTCAGTTCAGTAAGTGTGGAGTCTTGCATCTGGGGAGGATACACCAGGCACCAGCACAGATTAAGGGTTGTCATGCTTGAAAGCAGGTCCTTGGATCTTGGAGTCTTGATGGACAGCAAGTTCTCCATGGGACACCAATGTGCTCTTGTGGCCAAGGCAGCAAATGATATCCTGGGATGCCTCAAGAAAAGTGTGTCCAGCAGGTCTAGGGAGGTTCTCCTGCCCCTCTACTCTACCTGGAATACTGTGTCCAGTTTTGAGCTCCCCAGCTCAAGAGAGAGAGGAAAGAGTCCAACAGAAGCTACAAGGATGATGAAGGGACTCAAGCATCACTCCTGTGAAGAAAGACTAAAATACCTGGGGGCTGTTTAGCTTGGAGAAGAGAAGGCTGAGAGGGGATCTTATCAATGTCTATAAATATCCAAGGGGTGGGTGTCAAGAAGAAGGTGCCAACCTCTTTTTGGTGGTACCTAGTGATAGGACAAAGAACAACAGGAGCACAGGAAGGTCCATCTCAACCTGAGGAGAAACTTCTTTACAGAGAGTGCTGGAGCAGGCTCCCCAGAGAGGTTGTAGAGTCTCCTTCTCTGGAGCCTTTCAGGGCCTGTCTGGATGTGTTCCTGTGTGACCTGAGCTAGATTGCCTGGTCCTGCTCTGGCAGTGGGGTTGGACTCTATGATCTCTTTGGGTCCCTTCCAACCCCTGACATCCTGTGATGGGTTCCTGTGTGACCTGAGCCAGATTGCCTGGTCCTGCTCTGGCAGGGTGGTTGGACTCAATGAGCTCTTTGGGTCCCTTCCAACCCCTGACATCCTGTGATGGGTTCCTGTGTGACCTCAGCTAGATTGCCTGGTCCTGCTCTGGCAGGAGGGTTGGGCTCTGATCTCTTTGGGTCCCTTCTCACCCCTGACATCCTGTGATGTGTTTCTGTGTGACCTGAGCTAGATTGCCTGGTCCTGCTCTGGCAGTGGGGTTGGACTCAATGAGCTCTTTGGGTCCCTTCTCACCCCTGACATGCTGTGACGGCTTCCTGTGTGACCTGCCCTAGGTTATCCTGCTTTGGCAGGAGAGTTGGACTTGATGACCTCTGGGGGGGCCCTTCAAAAGCCTAACATTCTGTGGTTCCATGATGAGTTTTAATGGTAACCTCAGTCCTCTGGACTGGCTCCAACACTTCCATGTCCTTCTTGTGCTTTTCTTTCCTAAAGAGTGAATGTTTGTTATATTTGCTAGTCATTTCTTAAGTGCTCTAGGTTGCCTGTCCCCTGTGTATATCTAAATATCCAAACTCTGTGTTTCTAACGTTGTAAATAAGTTTTCTGGCAAGATTTAATGTTAATAAACAGTTTTCATAGCTATTAACAATCTTTGCCTGGGTATCCAAATTAATATTGAACTGTTGGAGCAGGTCCAGAGGAGGCCACCAAGATGCTCAGAGGGCTGCAGCAGCTCTGCTATGAGGACAGGCTAAGAGTTTGGGCTCTGCAGCCTGGAGAAGAGAAGGCTTCCAAGAGACCTTAGAGTAGCCTACCAGTATCTGAAGGGGGCTACAGGAGGGCTGGGGAGGGACTATTGACAAAGTCTTGTAATGACAGGATGAGGAGGAATGGGTTTAAACTGGCAGAGGGGAGATGGAAACTGGATGTTAGGAGGAAGTTGTTTGCAGTGAGGGTGGCGAGACACTGGCACAAGTTGCCCAGGGAGGTTGTGGCTGCTCCCTCCCTGGAGGTGTTCAAGGCCAGGTTGGATGGGGCCTTGAGTGACCTGATCTAGTGGGAGGTGTCCCTGCCTATGGCACAGGGGAGTTGGAACTGGATGAGCTTTGAGGTCCTTTCCAACCTAAACCGTTCTATGATTCTACAAAGAGGGGTTCCAAACCACCATCACACCTTCTCCCCACCCTCCAATCTTATCCCAGAATCTGCCTGAGCAGTGCCAAGTACAGGGGAAGGATAACCTCCCTTGTCCTGCTGGCCACACTGTTCCTAAAGCAATTCCTGAAGGCTCTGGCTGGAGTTCACAATTTGCAGCACTGCAGAAACACAGCTCCAGACATCCTATCTGCATGTTGCAGCATGAAGAACACTGCTTTATGAGGCTATGCAGCATCCTGATAGTCCCCAGTTGTACACTGATCTCAGGCAAGTGTATTCATTTCCAGCAACAATTGATTAAGCTGCCTGGATTGAAGCCTGAGGAGGGTAGATTTAGTCTGGATTTTAGGATGAAATTCTTTACAGTGAGCACAGTGAGATAGTAGAAAAGGTTGCCCAGAGATGCTGAGGGTGCCCCCTCCATGGAGGTGTCCATGGACAGGTTGGGTGAGGCCTTGAGCAAGGCTGGTATAGTGGGAGGTGTCCCTGCCCATGGCAAGGGGCTGGAACTGGATGATCTTTGAGGTCCCTTCCAACTCAAACACTTCTATGCCTTCTATGCTGGTCCTTGGAGTCATCCACAAGCCTCCTCAGCAGAGACTACTTCTGCACAGGCTTACTTAGCACACCAATACAGCTGAAGAAAACCCTTCCAGATGTTCTTGTGACAAAAAAGTGCACCTTTCCCCTTCATTAGTATTGTTCAAGAAGCAAGTCCAGAGGAGGCCACCAAGATGGTCAGAGGGCTGCAGCAGCTCTGCTATGAGGACAGGCTACAAGAGTTGGGGCTCTGCAGCCTAGAGAAGAGAAGGATTCCAGGAGACCTTGGAGTGGCCTTCCAGCATCTGAAGGAGCCTACAGGAGGGCTGGGGAGGGACTATTGACAAGGCCTTGTAATGACAGGATGAGGAGGAATGGGTTCAAACTGGCAGAGGGGAGATTGAAACTGGATGTTAGGAAGAAGTTGTTTGCAGTGAGGGTGGTGAGACACTGGCACAGGTTGCCCAGGGAGGTTGTGGATCAGCCCTCCAGCCTGGCTGCTGCACCACACACTGCTGCCCTGCCAGAGCAGGATCACCTAGAGCAGGTCACACTGGAACACTTCCAGATGGTTCTTGAACATCTCTCTTGCTAAGGAAAGGTCATGGAAAGCTCTTGGCAAGGCTGGTGCCTGGCAGTAACTTGGGCACAAGTGTGTCACAGCCCTTCTCATCCAGAACTCAAACTTGGGTGTAGAAACTGCCACAGAGCAGCGGAGGATTGTGCTCAGTCACACAGAAAAGCAAGGAAGACAGAAGGTGCTTGTGGGCAGCAAAGAGCTGCCAGGCCAGAGAGTGGCCCAAGCCAAAGGGACAGAGGCTTTCAGAGGCACAATGCATGGCAGAGCTGGCAGCTGTCCTCAGCTCTTGCTGACAATGAACTACTTTCTATGCAAACTGCTCAACCCTGCTGGCCGCAGCCAAAAGCAGCAGAGCTTTTCTGCAACAAGCCTGCCTGCCCTCCCTCCCTCTCTCCCTCCCTCCTCTCTCTGGCCCTTTCATCTGTTGTTTTGATGGTGGTGGTTTCAGGTTCTGGAGGGCTGGTTTCACACACACCCCCCCCCACTTTCAACTAGCTGAACTCTCTCCCTCTGGCTGAATATTTTCCTACAGCAAACACAACAGAGGAAGATTTCTGGGGAAGGCAAAAGCTGGACCAGCCAGGCACTGACAGCAAGCTCCAGTGCTAAGCTAACAGCTAAGGGAGCAGTGCTGTGGTCACCTCCAGGCAGAGCAGGTGAGACCTCTGAGCAGAGCAGGAGAGACCTCTGAGCAGAGCAGGACCCAGCTAAATGAACTGTGGCATCACCCAGAGCTGCCCTTCCAGGTCTTTGTCCCACCTGCCCTCAGACCTGCAGGTAAGCACCCAGCCAGCCCCTGCTATGAGGGCTTCTCCTGGAGCAATCAGATCTGCTGCCAGATTGCCCCAGCACCCTCTGAGCTCACAATTGCATCAGCAGTTCATAAATGGATTCTTTTCCTTCGTAGGCTGATTTGGGAGTTGCTCTCCTTTCCAAATCGGCAGCAGCAGCAGCAAAGACCATAAATAGAGCATCCTCTGGGAGGAAACAAAAATCAAATAACAACAAACCCCCCCCCCCCAAAAAAAAACCCCA
>VWZI01000765.1:17152-28941 GCA_013396835.1 Psilopogon haemacephalus
AAAACCCCTAAACACCCAACCCAGAAACTCTAACACCTGGCTCTGAAGAACAGCCTGTTCCTTACAGCTGATGGCAGGGCTGCATTTCCAGACGGACCGACCACCTACATGGAAAGGGGCAGGGCTGGGGAAGTGCCCCAGTGATCCACCACCACTCTGTGACATGAAGAGGGCACAGGGGCCACGTCTGAGCTACAGGCACTTAATCAACAGCAGAGGGTTCCCTGCACCAAAGGCCTCCAGAGCTGATGAGGTGGCAGAGTGTGAGAAGATGCAGGTGCAGAGTGGGGGAGCAGCCTGCTCGAGGAGGACCACAGGCAGCAGTGCAGGAGAAGCAGCAGCAGCACACCAGCAGCTTGCTGGCTACAGCTACCTAAAGGGAGGTTGTAGCCAGGTGGGGTTGGGCTCTTCTCCCAGGCAACCAGCAACAGAATGAGGGGACACAGTCTCAAGTTGTGCCAGAGGAGCTACAGGCTGGATGTTAGGAGGAAGTTGTTGGCAGAGAGAGTGATTGGCATTGGAATGGGCTGCCCAGGGAGGTGGTGGAGTCCCCATCCCTGGAGGTGTTGAAGCAAAGCCTGGATGGGGCACTTAGTGCCATTGGCTAGGGCTGGGTGCTAGGTTGGACTGGATGAGTTTGGAGGTCTCTTCCAACCTGGCTTGTTCTATTCTATTCTATTCTATTCTACTCTATCCTATCCTATCCTATCCTATCCTATCCTATCCTACTCTATCCTATCCTATCCTATCCTATCCTATCCTATCCTATCCTATCCTATCCTATCCTATCCTATCCTATCCTATCCTATCCTATCCTATTTCTATCCTATCCTATCCTATCCTATCCTATCCTATCCTATCCTATCCTTTCCTATTTCTATTCTATTATATCCTATTTCTATTCTATCTATCCTATCCTATTTCTATCCTATCCTATCCTATTTCTATTCTATCCTATCCTATTTCTATCCTATCCTATCCTATCCTATTCTATCCTAACCTATCCTATTCTATCCTATCCTATCCTATTTCTATCCTATCCTATTTCTATCCTATCCTATCCTATTTCTATCCTATCCTATCCTATCCTATCCTATCCTATCCTATCCTTTCCTATTTCTATTCTATTCTATCCTATTTCTATTCTATCTATCCTATCCTATTTCTACCCTATCCTATTTCTATTCTATTCCATCCCATCCCACTCCATTCCATCCCTACAGCACTCAGCCTGTGGCTCCACACAATGCCCAGCCTCAAGACCCACCACAAAGACAAAAGCTGCAGCTAAGGAAGAGACTCTGCAGCATCTGCAAACAGCAATAAGAGAGAGGTGACCTGAAGGTCCTCGAGCAACCAGGCACTAGGGAAATATTCCAACGTTAAGCACAACTTGTGAGCTGAGCATCTCCCAGGTGAGGCAGGACACACAACAGCAGACAGATCCCTGCTGTTGAGCAGCACCTGGCCCCGTGCCCACGGACTCCCCTCCTCAGCACTTTTGCAAATCCCCACAGGAAGAACCTTGGCAGATGAAGAGTTGTGAGATTCCTCCTAGCCCAGCTCACTGCAGGAAGGACATTGAGGTTCTGGAGCATGTTCAGAGGAAGGGCAACAAGGCTGATGAAGAGCACACAACCTACAGGGAGCATCTGAGGGAGCTGGGGTTGTTCAGTCTGGAGAAGACAAGCCCAAGGGGAGACCTCATTGCTCTCTACAACTATCTGAAGGGAGGTTGGAGCAAGGAGGGGACAGCCTCTTCTCCTTGGTGGCAAGCAAAAGGACTAGAGGAAATGGTTTCAAGCTGCACCAGGGGAGGTTCAGGCTGGATGGTAGCAAACCATTCTTCACAGAGGGGGTTACCAGATATCAGAATGGACTGCCCTGGGCAGTGGTGGTGTCACCATCCCTGGATGGTGTGAACCTGGTGCCTGGGCACACGGCTTAGTGTTGACCCTCCAATACTGGGTCAAAGGTTGGGTTGGATGATCTTAAAGGTCTCTTTCAACCAGACACTTTCTGTGATTTCTCCAGACTCAGTCATCCCTGGAGGTGTTCAAGGCCAGGCTGGATGAGGTCTTGAGCATCCTGATCTAGTGGGAGGTGTCCCTGCCTATGGCACAGGGAGGTTGGAACTGGATGATCTTTGAGGTCTCTTCCAACCTAAACCATTCTATGATTCCCCAGCCAACAGCCATTAGGCTCTGCCCCCATCCCTGGAGATACTCAAGATGAGGCTCGACAGGGCTCTGAGCAGCCTGATCTAGTGGAGGATGCCCCTGCTGAGTGCAGAGGGGGTTGGCCTGCATGAACTTTGGAAGTCTCTTCCAACTCAGACTAGTCTATGAGTCTACCATTCTTGTAATTATATTCACCCCAGATGTTCCCCACAGTTTCTCCAGGGGAGCAACTAACAGCACTTCTCATCTTGGTGCCCCACATAGATCTGAGCCCTTCCCAGCTGAGCTGCCTCCTCCTCTCTGCATCCCTCTCACAGGCTGCTTTCCTACCAGCCCCTCCTTACAAACTCCATCCACCAGCAGCAGCTCTCTGCCACCTGTGCCCCTGTCCCTGAGCCTCTTCCCATGGTCCCACGCAGCTTCACCTTTCTGCTAACAGGTCTGAACCCAAGCTCCTACAGGCAGCCAAAAATGGGCATAAACAAGTTCCACACTCTCAGCACACAGCCCCCAGCCCAGCACCTTTCTGCTCCCTTCCTCACTGTTTTCTGTGTCATAAAAAACCAAAAACTCAGCCTCCACAAAACCCCCAGGCACAGCAACAGCCCAAATGCAGCCTGAAAGACTTGAGGCTGTTCAGCCTGGAAAAGAGAAGGCTCCAGGGAGACTTTACAGCTACATTTCAATATCTGAAATGGACCTAGAGGAAGGCTGGGGAGGAACTGTTTAAAAAGGGCTCGGGGTGATAGAATGAGTGGCAATGGTTTGAAACTGGAGCAGGGGAGATTTAGGGTGGGCAGCAGGAGGAAGTTCTTGGGAAATGACTGTTTAGAAGGGCTTGGAGTGATGGGATGAGGGGCAATGGTTTGAAACTGGAGCAGGAGAGATTTAGGGTGGGCAGCAGGAGGAAGTTCTTGGGAAATGACTGTTTAGAAGGGCTTGGAGTGATGGGATGAGGGGCAATGGTTTGAAACTGGAGCAGGAGAGATTTAGGGTGGGCAGCAGGAGGAAGTTCTTGGGAAATGACTGTTTAGAAGGGCTTGGAGTGATGGGACAAGGGGCAATGGTCTGAAACTGGAGCTAAGTAGATTTAGGTTGGACAGAAGGAGGAAGTTGTTGGGGAAGGACTGTTTAGAAGGGCTTGGAGTGATGGGACAAGGGGCAATGGTCTGAAACTGGAGCTAAGTAGATTTAGGTTGGACAGAAGGAGGAAGTTGTTGGGGAAGGACTGTTTAGAAGGGCTTGGAGTGATGGGACGAGGGACAATGGTTTGAAACTGGAGCAGGAGGAAGTTCTGCACGATGAGAGTGGTGAAATACTGGAAGAGGCTGCCCAGGGATTTAGTTGAGGCACTGTCCCTGGAGACCTTCAAGAGCAGACTCAATATGTCCCAGGGCAAGCTGCTGTAGCTGGAGGTGTCCCTGCTGCCTGCAGGGGAGGGTGGACAAGATGAGCTTAGAGGGTCCCCTCCAGCCCAGTGCAATCTGTGACTCTGATTTGATTACTTCAGGCTTGTTTGTTTGTTCATCACCAGTTTGTGCAGAGATTTTTGTTTCCTTCATTGCTCCTATCAACCTGACCACTCAATTGACCATCTCCCTTCCTCCTGCTTTACACCCAAGTGCAAATGGAACAGTTTAGCAGCTGGTAAAAAAATGGCAATTTTTACATCTCCCTCTCGTGACCTTTAAAGGTCTCTTCCAACCCGAAATATCTCTGATTCTGCCATGCCTCCTGCCATTCACCTCCTCACAGGCTCACAGGATGTCAGGGGTTGGAAGAGAACCAAAGAGATCATTGAGTCCAATCCCTCTGTCAGACAATCTAGCTCAGGTCACACAGCAACACATCCAGATGGGCCTTGAAAGGCTCCAGAGAAGCCTCTCTGGGGAGCCTGTTCCTGTGTTCTGTGGCAATTACAGTAAAGAAGTTCCCTCTTGTGTTGAACAGGAACCTCCTGTGCTGCAGCTTCCATCCATTGCTCCTCGCCCTAAGCCAGGGAGCAAGTGAGCAGAGGCTGTCCCCCTCCCCATCCACCCCTATTCTTGACTCCCAGCCCTCAGATATTTATAAACATTGATTCAATCCCCTCTCAGTCTTCTCCAGACTAAAAACCCTCAGGTCCCTCAGCCTCTCCTCATCAGGAAGTGCTCCAGTCCCCTCATCACACAGCTCAGACAGCAACAGTGTCCTGGGCTGCATTAAGAGAAGCATTACCAGCAGGGCAAGGGAGGGGATTCTGCCCCTTTACTCTGCTCTCCTCACACCTCACCTGCAGTACTGTGTGCAGTTCTGGAGCCCCCAGCACAAGAAGGACATGGAACTGTTGGAGAGAGTCCAGAGGAGGGCCACAAAGATGCTGAGAGGGCTGCAGCAGCTCTGCTATGAGGACAGGCTGAGAGAGTTGGGGCTCTGCAGCCTGGAGAAGAGAAGGCTTCCAGGAGACCTTACAGCAGCCTTCCAGTATCTGAAGGGGGCTACAGGAGGGCTGGGGAGGGACTGTTCACAAGGTCTTGTAATGACAGGAGGAGGGGGAATGGGTTCAAACTGGCAGAGGGGAGGTTTGAACGGGATGTTAGGAAGAAATTCTTCACAGTGAGGGTGGTGAGACAGTGGCACAGGTTGCCCAGGGAGGTTGTGGCTGCTCCCTCCCTGGAGGCGTTCAAGGGCAGGCTGGATGAGGTCTTGAGTGACCTGATCTAGTGGGAGGTGTCCCTGCCTGTGGCACAGGGGGGTTGGAACTGGATGAGCTTTGAGGTCTCTTCCAACCTAAACCATTCTATGATTCTACGATTCTATCACAGAATCAGTCAGGGTTGGAAGGGACCACAAGGATCAGCCAGTTCCAACCCCCCTGCCATGCACAGAGACATCCTACCTAAAGCAGGCTGCCCAGAGCCTCTGCCAGCCTGGCTGCAAACACCTCCAGGGATCTGGCCCCAAACACCTCCCTGGGCAACCCATTCCAGGCTCTCATCACTCTCATGCTCAACAACTTCCTCCTCACATCCACTCTGAATCTCCTCTCCTCCAGCTGTGCTCCATTCATCCTCATAGCCCTCTGTAAACCAAACAGTGGTTCTCTTCTCATCACCTTTTCTTTTGCCTCTAAGATAATTTCCACTCTTTTACCTTGGGTGCTCCCCTTTGGCCCTGCTGAAGGCACTTGTGACACTGGAGGTGACAGTTTCCCACCAAGCCCTACAGCAGCACTCAGTATTTTTAGCCTAAGCTCTGCTTTGGTTTCTCAGGGGTATCGTAGCTCTTCTGCTGGCACTCTCATTTCATTAACATTTCACCCGTTGCAAAGGGAAGGTCTGGACACTGTTGATGCTATCTCTGCTGCTTGGCAGCTGCTGACTGCCAGGCCTGATTTCCACTGTGCCCTGGCACCCTGCATCTTCCCTGACACAGCTGCTGCCTGCTTCTCCTGCCCTCTGACCTCCTCACGCTGCCCAGCAGGTTCTGCTTATGCCTCCCACTGCTGCTGTGGCTGCTCTAGGGGTAGGTTTTCAGGGGTGCCCTTACCCTGCTGCAGGTGCCAGCACTTCCCCACAGCCCCATAAACAGAAGGGAAGTTTTAGGTGGCCAACATAGAATAGTTTAGGTTGGAAGGGACCTCAAAGCTCAGCCAGTTCCAGCCCCCCGTGCCATAGGCAGGGACACCTTCCACTACAAGAGCTTGGACTGGATGATCTTGGAGGTCTCTTCCAACCTGGTTGATTCTATAGAATGGTTTAGGTTGGAAGAGACCTCAAAGATCATCCAGTTCCAACCCCCCTGTGCCATAGGCAGGGACACCTCCCACTAGAACAGGTCGCTCAAGACCTCATCCAGCCTGGCCTTGAACACCTCCAGGGAGGGAGCAGCCACAACCTCCCTGGGCAACCTGTGCCAGTGTCTCACCACCCTCACTGTAAACAACTTCTTCCTAACATCCAGTCCCAATCTCCCTTCTGCCAGTTTAAGCCCATTCCTCCTCATCCTGTCATTACAAGACCTTGTGAACAGTCCCTCCCCAGCCTTTCTGTATGTCCCCTTCAGATACTGGAAGGCTACTCTAAGGTCTCCTGGAAGCCTTCTCTTCTCCAGGCTGCACAGCCCCAACTCTCTCAGCCTGTCCTCAGAGCAGAGCTGCTGCAGCACTCTCAGCATTTTCATGGCCCTCTTCTGGACTCACTCCAACACTTCCATGTCCTTCTTGTGCTGGGGGCTGCAGAGCTGCAGACAGTGCTGCAGGTGGGGTGTGAGGAGAGCAGAGCAAAGGGGCACAATCCCCTCCCTTGCCCTGCTGCCCACAGCTGCTCTTGCTGTAGCCCAGCACACAGTTGCTGTCTGGGCCACACACAGACACTGTTGGCTCATGTTCAGGTTTTCATAAACCCAGACCCCCAACATGTCACTTCTCTGCCTAATCACAGTTTGCTCAGGGCAGCTCCCACATCACACTACAAGCAGGGAAGGGACTGCCTGGAAATGTGCATCCCAGGCCAGCAGCAGTAACTGTGACCAACTCTCCCAAGACATGCAGGTGTTGGTCTGATTTATGCACTCCTGTTTTCCAAGCAGAAAGTGTTGTACATCACAGAATCAATCAGGTTGGAAGAGGCCTCCAAGCTCACCCAGTCCAACCTAGCACCCAGCCCTAGCCAATGGCACTAAGTGCCCCATCCAGGCTTTGCTTGAACACCTCCAGGGATGAGGACTTCACCACATCCCTGGGCAGCCCATTCCAATGCCAATCACTCTCTCTGCCAACAACTTCCTCCTAACATCCAGCCTAGACCTCCCCTGGCACAACTTGAGACTGTGTCCCCTCCTTCTGTTGCTGGTTCCCTGGGAGAAGAGCCCAACCCCACCTGGCTACAACCTCCCTTTAGGTAGTTGTAGAGAGCTATGAGGTTACCCCTGAGCATCCTCTTCTCCAGGCTGCACACCCCCAGCTCCCTCAGAGGGATAAAAGGAAATCACAGAACCACAGAACATCAGGGATTGGAAGGGACCTGCAGAGATCATTGAGTCATTCAGGCACTGGAAGGAACTGCCCTGGGAAGTGGTGGAGTCACCAACCCTGGTTGTGTTTAAGGCTCCTTTGGATGTGGTGCTAGGAGAAATGGTTTAGAGTGAATCATAGAATGGTTTAGGTTGGAAGAGACCTCAAAGCTCATCCAGTTCCTGCCCCCCTGTGCCATAGGCAGGGACACCTCCCACTAGACCTCATCTAGCCTGGGATCTTGTAGAGTAGGGTTCTAGGTTGGACTTGGTGATCCTGAGGGGCTTTTCCAACGTGGCTGTTTCTGTGATTCTGTGAGTCTGACTCCCCTCCTGCCTCCCACTGCAGGATCAGCCAGGGCAGGTCACACAGGAACACATCCAGGCAGGTTTTGAGTGTCTCCAGAGAAGGAGACTCCACATCCTCTCAGGCCAGCCTATTCCAGGGCTCTGTCACCCACACAGCAAAGAAGCTTCTCCCCATGTTGGGGTGGTACCTCCTGGGTTCTGGCTTGTATCTGTTTTCCCTTGTTCTGTAACTGGGCACCACCAAAAAGAGACTGGCACCTTTATCCTGACACCCACCCCTGAGATATTTACTGACAGATGATGGACAATAAATCTCCTTCCCTAACACATCCTTGGGGCAGCTCTTCTCCCTAGTCCAAGCTCTCTCCCAAGCATCCATCACCTCCCTGCAAGGGATGCAAAGTGCATTCAGACTGCCTGCAAAGTGCATTCAGACTGCCTGCAAAGTGCATTCAGACTGCCTGCAAAGTGCATTCAGACTGCCTGCAAAGTGCATTCAGACTCCCTGCTCTTGCCTTGTCACAGAATCACAGAACTTCAGGGGCTGAAAGTGACCTCAAGAGCTCATCCAGTCCAATCCCCCTGCCAGAGCAGGGTCACCTAGAGTAGATCACACAGGAACACATCCAGGTGGGTTTGGAATATCTGCAAAGGGGAGGCTCCACAACCCCCCTGGGCAGTCTGTTCCAGTGGTCTGGCACCATCACAGGGTAAAAAAATCCCTCCTCATGTTTAAATTAACCTTCCTGTGCATTCCTTATCCTGCATTTCACACCAAAACTTGCACTAAGCTCCTCCTTAAACTCCTCAAAACAATTCACCAAACCTCCCTGCTTCTGTCAATCCAGTGAAAAAATTCCTCCCCATGGCTAAATGAACCTTCCTGTGCATTCCTTACCCTGCATTTCACACCAAAACTTTCAGTAAGCTCTTCCTTAACCTCCTCCAAACAATTCACCAAGCCTCCCTGCTTCTGTCAATCCAAAAGCACTGTTCAAAAACTCCTCCAGGCCACTCTCTAAACCATCAGCACAGGATGAAACCAATAGAAAAGCTCTCTCTGACTTCAGAGAAGAAACAAAACAAAAAAAAACAGAGGAGAGGAATCAGAACATACTAGAGGTGGTTATAGCACAAGCCAGCCAGGTCATCCCAGGTAACGATGCCACAGAACCATAGAATCAGTCAGGGTAGGGAGGGACCACAAGGATCATCTAGTTCTAACCCCCCTGCCATGCCCAGGGACACCCTGCCCTAGAGCAGGCTGTCCACAGCCTCTGCCAGCCTGGCTGCAAACACCTCCAGGGATCTGGCCCCAAACACTTCCCTCAGCAACCCATTCCAGGCTCTCACCACTCCCATGCTCAACAACTTCCTTCTCACCTCCAATCTGAATCTCCCCACCTCCAGCTTTGCTCCATTCCCCCTAGTCCTGGCACTACCTGACAGCCTAAAAAGTCCCTCCCCAGCTTTCTTGTAGGTCCCCTTCAGATCCTGGAAGGCCACAAAAAGGTCACCTGGGAGCTTCCTCTTCTCCAAACTGCACAGCCCCAACTCTTTCAGTCTCTCCTCATAGCAGAGGTGCTGCAGCCCTCTGAGCATCCTCCTGGCCATTCTCTGGACACCTCCAGCATCTCCACATCCCTCTTGTCCCAGGGGCTCCAGAACTGGATGCAGTACTCCAGGTGGGGTCTCAGCAGGGTGGAGTAGAGGAGGAGAATCACCTCCCTGGCCCTGCTGGCCACACTTCTCCTGATGCAGCCCAGGCTCTGCTTGGCTTTCTGGGCTGCAAGTGCACACTGCTGCCTCATCTTGAGCTTCTCCTCCACCAGCACCTCCAAGTCACTCTCCTCAGGGCTGCTCTCCAGCCACTCACTGCCCAGCCTGGATTTGTGCTTGGGATTGCCTCGACCCAGCTGCAGGACCTTGCACCAACCTCCCCCATCACAAATTTTCTTCTGTCATGGTAGACAGAAAGAAAAAAAAAAAGAGGAACAATGAATTAAAAATAACCTAAAATTGATTTTTCCATCAGCAACAGTGCTACTTTTTGTACAGTGCTGAGATCCTGTGGCTGCTTCAACCTTGAAATCAAGCCTTAGATGGCTTGAAAAGAGCAGCAATTTTGCTCCTCACTATTGCCAACAGATCTTTATTTCTGGCAAGGCTTGGGTGATGTGCTGCACTAAGAGCTAACTCTCAGGAGGAGACATTTCTCTTCTCAAAAAGCAGGGGGGGAAAGAGTTGTATTCTAAACCTAAGTGACAGGGGTAAATATTTTGGGGGTAGACTGAGTTTTCTTTTCTGCTTTGGAGCTGAACATTCACCACTCCCTTCCCTGCACCAGTGTGCTTGACTCTTAATTCTGAGCTGGTATGGTAGGAGGAAAGACAGTTTGGGGTCAGACAAAATGTTTTAGTCATAGAATGGTTTAGGTTGGAAGGGACCTCAAAGATCATCCAGTTCCAACCCCCCTGTGCCATAGGCAGGGACACCTCCCACTAGATCAGGACACTCAAGACCTCATCCAACCTGGCCTTGAACACCTCCAGGGAGGGAGCAGCCACAACATCCCTAAGAAACCTCTTCTACTGTCTCACCACCAGCCTGGGGCAGCATCTAGATACTATAAGCACCTAAATATCAGCCCTTGCTTCTGGATGCTCCCTTTTCCCCAACAACCAAGCACACTGGGCAACCTGTGCCACTATCTCACCACCCTCACTGCAAACAACTTCCTCCTAACATCCACTTTCAATCTCCCCTCTGCCACTTTAAACCCATTTCTCCTCAGCCTCTCATTACAAGACTCTGTCAATAGTCCCTCCCCACCCTTCCTGTAGCCCTCTTCAGATACTGGAAGGCTACTCTAAGGTCTCCTGGAAGCCTTCTCTTCTGCAGGCTTCACAGCCCCAACTCTCTCAGCCTGTCCTCAGAGCAGAGCTGCTGCAGCTCTCTCAGCATCTTCATAGCCCTCTTCTTGACTGGCTCAAACACTTCCATGTCCTTCTTGTGCTGGGGGCTCCAGAACTGCAGACAGTGCTGCAGGTGGGGTGTGAGGAGAGCAGAGCAAAGGGGCACAATCCCCTCCCTTGCCCTGCTGCCCACAGCTGCTCTTGCTGCAGCCCTGCACACAGTTGCTGTCTGGGCTGCACTCACACTGCAGCCTCATCTTGAGCTTTGCATCACCCCAGACCCCCAGGTCCTGTTCCTCAGGGCTGCTCTCAGCCATTCCCCACCCAGCCTGCAGCTGTGCTTGGGATTGCTCTGACCCAGGTGCAGGACCTTGCTCTGACAAGAGCAGAGTAATGAGGGAGAAGTCAACCTAGAATACAGCAATTTCATCTTGGATTCATCTTGTCCTCTTTTACACTTTCAGCTAAATATAATTCAGCAGGATTAAAATTAGTCTGCCAATATCTGCGAGCCAGAGTGAGGAAAGGAAACCAGCAGCTCTTTTCTCCCTCTGCCCAGCAAAATTCTCCTGGTTTGAGGCTAACTGGAATATTTTAATGAGGAAAATTAGGTCACAGGCTGTGAAAAGAAAACATAGAATTGTGGAATGGCTTACGCTGGAAGGGACCTCAAGGATCATCCAGTTCCAGCCCCACTGTACCATAGGCAGGGACACCTCCCACTAGAACAGGTCACTCAAGACCTCATCCAACCTGGCCTTCAACATCTCTAGAGAGGGAGCAACAGTGGGGATGTGTCTACTTCACTTACAGGTTTGCTGAGATGTATAAAAGCAAGGACACAAACATAGATCACAGAACTTTAGAGGTTGGAAGGCACCTCCAGAGATCATCGATTCCAACCTCCCTGGTCAAGGTAGGATCCTCTAGAGTAGTTTGCACAGGAATGCATCCAGGGAATAAGACAGCTCTGGTCTGGGCTCTGGCTGTTGGTCTCTCCCTCCCTTCCAGCTGGATCTGTGTAACCCAACTCATCAATTCTGCTTCTAACCCCCCTGACTGATCTTTCCAACTCACCTTGCACATAAGGCAGATTCTGGGATAAGGCTGGAGGGTGGAGAGAAGGTGGAAGGGTGGTTGGGAACCCCTCCTGGGGACTCTGGTCTCTGAGAGGGGTATTGCATTTCTGTATTGCCTTTAACTTGTATATCTCTGCCTATGGCTGTAAATATTTGTAATATATTGCAAACCTCTGCTTGTATATTGTGCTAAGCTGTGAATATAAAGCTTCAGACCTTAACTTTCACGTGGCTGAGGCTAGCCTAGGTGAATTCAAACATGCAGAGCAATGGGGAACTCCCAAACCATCAGGAGAGGAGGAGGAGAGGAGGAG
>VWZI01000765.1:63423-79497 GCA_013396835.1 Psilopogon haemacephalus
GGGGGAAAAAAAAAAAAAAAGAACTGCTAAAGAAAGAAGAGATGAGGCCAGCACATGCTGCCAAATATGTAGTTTGCTTTACATCACTTCTTCTGATTTTCATAGAGTCACAGAATGGCCTAGGTTGGAAGGGACCTCCAAGGGTCATCTAATCCAACCCTCTCTGCAGTAAGCAGAAGCATCCTCAACTAGATCAGGTTGTCCAGAGCCCTGACAAGTGGGGTTTTTTTTTCCCTTCTTTTACTCTTGCTCTTCCTTCCAGGAGAATCTCTTGATCACCTAATACTGGAATGATGTGAGAACTTAGCAGTGTGGTGAGCTGGGGCCACCAGATGATAGATATGTCCCATCTGATTCCACCTCTTTGAATGCCAATCCACCAAGATGCCGTATTAAAGGCATTGTGACTGTTGGTGATGGGTTGCAGGTAGCTGAACCACCACCACCATGCTCTTTGGCATTCCTTCTGCCACCCAAATGAGGCAGCCCTGTTCAGCTAGCTTCAGTATTACCTGGGCTGAGGAAGAGAGAGGGCAGATGGATAAACATCTCCCATTCCATAATTACACTCCTTAGAATCATAGAATGGTTTAGGTTGGAAGAGACCTCAAAGATCATCCAGTTCCAACCCCCCTGTGCCATAGGCAGGGACACCTCCCACTGGATCAGGTCGCTCAAGACCTCATCCAGCCTGGCCTTGAACACCTCCAGGGAGGGAGCAGCCACAACCTCCCTGGGCAACCTGTTCCAGTGTCTTGCCACCCTCACTGTGAAGAACTTCCTCCTAACATCCTGTTTCAATCTCCCCTCTGCCAGTTTGAACCCATTACCCCCTCCTTGTAGGATGGGAGTGCTCCTTCTTTCAGCAGTTGCTCACAGGTTCCAGTTGGTGTGTGGATACCTGTGCATGGTGAGATCCTTCCTGAAGTAACAAGCAAAGAACTGCCTGGCTCAAATTCTTGCTGGACCCATGAGGCCAAGACCCAGGCCAAACTTAAAGGATGACTTGCAAGTCTTAGTCAGTGCAATAGCATTCAAGTCTGCCCCACCTGAGAAAGAGCTGAAAAAGAGCAAAGAGAAGCCTTTCTGTCCCAAACTCATCCTGCAATGCCTTAGCAATGCACATGGCTTCCTCACAAGTCACTTTTTGCATCTCTGCCTGCTGTCTGTAGCCCACTCTCCAGGGAAATGCTTTGCTAGGCTCCAGAGGAGGTCCCGTTCTCATTGCTGGGACCCCAGGAAGGTTCCCAGAGAGCTGGCGCTCAGAAAGATGCTCTTTTGTTCTTTCCAGGGCCTCATCACAGCCTAAAACCACATGATGCTTTTGGAGAAAACTGTGTAAATCACAGGACACAGATGTGCAGAGATGACAGCCAGATGTGCGTTTGTAGGGCTACGGAGCAGGCGTGACTGCTTCAAGGAGAGCATAGAGCCTGGCCTCCTTGGCCTTCTCCCCTGCAAACCATGCCAACTTCTGCTCTTCAGACCAAACAGAGATTTTCTTCTGTTTGGACTGGCAGGTTACACTCAGAGCTTTCAACTCTGGGGGAATGTAGTTCGGATTAATGCAGACCTTAGCCAGCCAGAATCCAGGCTGCCAGGTAAGGTGAGCTCCGACTGATGGGCAGCATCCTGAGTCAGTTCAGAGGGTGGAACAGGGGCTTGATAGCTGCCCTGGAGCCAAAGACCTGTGAGATCAGGGACACCTTGGTACCAGGGCTGGGCAATGCTTCCCATGTAGAAACCAACTTGGGGCATCTGTATGGCAGAATCACCAAGTCCTGCTTCTGTTGCGTTTCACACCCAACACTGCCTTTGAGGACCTTTCTAAGGTGGTTCAGGCAGACCAGAAAGGAGTAACAGAAGGTTTGGGGTTGAGCCTAAGCATTACTTTTTCAGCACAGCTCCTGTGCCATCCCCCCCCAAGTCTTGTACAGAGATTTATAGAATCATAGAATCAGTGAGGGTTGGAAGGGACCACAAGGATCAGCCAGTTCCAACCCCCCTGCCATGCCCAGGGACATCCTACCCTAGATCAGGCTGCCCACAGCCTCTGCCAGCCTGGCTGCAAACACCTCCAGGCATGTGGCCCCAACCACCTGGACAACCCAGATAGATTGTATTGGGTTGGAAGGAACCCTCCAAGGTCATCTTATCCATTTCCCCTGCAGTCAGCAGGGACACCTCCAAACTACATCAGGCTGCCTAGGGACACATCAAGTCCTGTCTTCAATGTCTCCAGGGAAAGGGCCTCAACCACATCCCCGGGCAGCCTGCTCCAGTATTTCACCACTCTCATTGCGCAGAACTTCCTCCTGATGTCCAACCTAAATCTCCTCTGCTCCAGCTTCAAACCATTATGACTCATCCTATCACTCCAAGCCCTTTTAAACCGTCCTTCCTCAGCCTTCCTGTAGGCTCACTTAGAACACTGAAATGATCTCCCTGGAGCCTTCCCTTCTCCCAGCGGAACAGCCCCAATTCTTTCTGCCTGTCTTTGCAGGAGAGGGACTCAAGCCCTCTGATCATCAGTTTGGAGAAGAGGTGACCTTCTTGTGGCCTTCCAGGATCTGAAGGGGGCCTACAAAAAAGCTGGGGAGGGACTTTTTAGGCTATCAGGGAGTGAGAGGACATGGGGGAATGGAGCAAAGCTGCAGGTGGGGAGATTCAGAGTGGATGTGAGGAGGAAGTTCTTGACCATGAGAGTGGTGAGAGCCTGGAATGGGTTGCCCAGGGAGGTGTTTGGGGCCACATCCCTGGAGGTGTTTGCAGCCAGGCTGGCAGAGGCTGTGGGCAGCCTGATCTAGGGTAGGATGTCCCTGGGTATGGCAGGGGGGATGGAACTAGATGATCCTTGTGGTCCCTTCCAACCCTGACTGATTCTATAATCTTTGTGGGCCCTTCTCTGAAGGGCACACAAAGTCTACCCAGGGTCTACACAGAAAGTTCCACCCTCTCATCTGACATCCTCAGCTGGCTGGATGTGTGTTTTAAGCAGTGTCTTGTCAGACCTGGGGTGGCTGAGCACAGCTGAAAAGAGGAGGTTACAAGTGGGAGGCTGCTGCAGAAAGGGGGGTGGCTGAGCGGGATTGCTTTTCTCCCGTGGAATAAAAGGAGCTGTCTTAAAGCAGCTGCTTAACCTGCGAACCTTTAGCCACGTATCCTCTTTGCAAACCGCAGAGAGGATGCAATTAAGCACACCGCTGATTACCGCTGATGGTTGCTTCCTGCATGTGATCCCTCAGCCAGCAGAAAGCTGGTGTGAGAGGTCTCCCTCTGCTCCCATCCAACCTCACTGCTCTTTGCTGCTGATGCTGCTTTCAGAAACTCTGATTTTTTTTCTTCCACAGGTTTGGGGTTTTTTTTTGTTGTGGGTTTTGGTTTTTTGGTGGTTTGTTGTTTTTTTTGGGGGGGGGGNATCCAGGGAGGGAGCAGCCACAACCTCCCTGGGCAACCTGTGCCAGTGCCTCGCCACTGAGGCTGATGAGAAGCTCTGCTGTGTGAGGAAAGGCTCAGAGGAGTGGGTTTGTTCAGCCTGGAGAAGAGAAGGCTTAGGGAAGACCTTATTACCATGGAGCAGTGGGCTGCCAGGACAAGCCCATTTCCTCCTGTTTCACTGGTGTGCCTCCCACCTAGGTGCTCACAGCCTCATAAACCTGCTCTTTGAGTGTTCATAATAGCTTGGGGAACAGGCAGGTTTTGGTATGGCTTTGTACAAGGTGTGCTGGGCTCAGCCTCTGACTGGCAGAAGCAGTGCTGGCTTAGAAAGCAACATGTTCCTGTGGCTCAGCTTTGGGCCAGCCTCTGCAGGCAGTGAGGGAAGGCTGAGAGAAAAGAAAGCTTAGGAGAGACCTTATTAGTGTGGACAGTATGTGAAGTGTGGGTACCAGGGCAGCAGAGACTCCCTTTTTATGAGGAGTCCCATGGGAAAGGTAAAGGATAGAATCATAGAATCATAGAATGGTTTAGGTTGGAACAGACCTCAAAGATCATCCAGTTCCAACCCCCCTGTGCCATAAGCAGGGACACCTCCCACTACAACAGGTCTCTCAAGACCTCATCCAGCCTGGCCTTGAACCCCTCCAGGCAGGGAGCAGCCACAACCTCCCTGGGCAACCTGTTCCAGTGCATCACCACCCTCACTGTGAAGAACTTCCTAACATCCCATTCAAATCTCCCCTCCTCCAATTTGAACCCATTCCCCCTCATCCTGTCATTACAAGACCTTGTGAACAGTCCCTCCCCAGCCTTCCTGTAGGCCCCTTCAGATACTGGTAGGCTGCTATAAGGTCTCCTGGAAGCCCTCTCCTCTCCAGGCTGAAAAGTCCCAACTCTCTCAGCCTGTCCTCATAGCAGAGCTGCTGCAGCCCTCTGATCGTTTTTGTGGCTCTCCTCTGGACACTCTCCAGCAGTTCCATGTCCTTCTTGTGTTGGGGGCTCCAGAGCTGCAGACAGTGCTGCAGGTGGGGTGTGAGGAGAGCAGAGCCAAGGGGCAGAATCCCCTCCCTTGCCCTGCTGGTAATGCTTCTCTTGCTGCAGCCCAGCACACAGTTGCTGTCTGGGCTGTGTGTGCACACTGCAGGCTCATGTTGAGCTTCTCATCCACCCACACTCCCAGGTCCTGTTCCTCAGAGCTGCTCTCCAGCCACTCACCACCCAGCCTGGAGTTGTGCTTGGGATTGCAGCGACCCAGGTGCAGGACCTTACACTTGGTCTTGTTAAATTTCATCAGGTTAGCCTGGGCACACCTCTCCAGCCTATCCAGCTCCTTCTGGATCGCATCCCTGCCCTCCAGCAAGGGCAAGGATGATGGGGTCAGGTTACTGCTGGGGAGATTCCCATTGGAATCCAGAAGAAAATGTTCCCCCATGAGTACAGTTATGGATTGGAATCATCTCCCAAGGCAGGAAATGGATTCCCTTACATTGGTCAGTTTTAAGCCTCAGCTTGTCAGGGCACTGAGCCAGCTCATTTCAGCTGCACTATCAGCTAGAAAGGTTGGAGCAGATGACCCTTGGGGTCCCTTCCAAGCTGGCACTCTGTGGTTCAGTGACTTAGCACTGAAGGAGGTCAGGGCATGCACCTACATCCCTCCTTAGCCAAGCCTGGGGGCTGTCACTGCTAGCCCACTACCAGCAGCCAAAGGGTGCGATGCCTTTTTCCAGCACCACAGGCAGCCATGGCAAACCACTTCCTTCCAGTCATGCACTTGTCCTCTGGGTTCAAAGTGTTTGAAAGGCTGCTCAGCTGATCTGATTTCCATGTAAAAACAGTCGACAGTAATTTAGGCTACACCTGTTCCCCCTTGGTTTAAGGACATTTAAATAACTTTGCATCTGCTTAGATAAAGCATCCTAAGGTCGTACCCTCGGATAGAGCTGAGTGTTTTCCTTACCCTGGATGGCAGTTCCCACCCATCCCCTAGCTGAAAAGCCTGAGCAAAAGCATTTGCACTTATGTGCTGTGCTGAAACTCAGAGTTTTAGGGGGGTATCAGTATGACCCAAAGGCTTTCCACAGCGAGAGGGAAGTCCACCTCCAACACAGAGCTAACAAAGCCACCCTCCTGTGCTACCCAGAAAAACACAGGCAATACCTCTGGCAGACCCATCAGACCTTCCAGGCCAGAAAAGGACTCTGTCAAATACACCCAAACCCTGCCAAGGAGCAGCTGAGCAGGTGCTGGCTGGAAGGAGCTACAGAGGTGAGCAAAAGGGACATGGAGAGGAAAAAGGTGAAGAAGTGAGAGAGCACTCTGAGGAGCTGAGATGCACCAACAGAAACACCCAAACCCTGCCAACACCACAGAGCAGCTGAGCAGGCGTTGGCTGGAAGGAGCTACAGAGGCGAGCAAAAGGGACATGGAGAGGAAAAAGGTGAAGGAGTGAGAGAGCACTCTGAGGAACTGAGATGCACCAACAGAAACACCCAAACCCTGCCAACACCACAGAGCAGCTGAGCAGGCGTTGGCTGGAAGGAGCTACAGAGGCGAGCAAAAGGGACATGGAGAGGAAAAAGGTGAAGGAGTGAGAGAGCACTCTGAGGAGCTGAGATGCACCAACAGAAACACCCAAACCCTGCCACAGAGCAGCTGAGCAGGTGTTGGCTGGAAGGAGCTACAGAGGCGAGCAAAAGGGACATGGAGAGGAAAAAGGTGAAGGAGTGAGAGAGCACTCTGAGGAGCTGAGATGCACCAACAGGAATACCTGCAGGGTGAAAAAATCTGCTGGACACAAAGAGCTTGCCACAGAGTCCCCAGCAGCCCAGGACCCCCCAGGCCCTTGCAGAAGCAAAGCAGGAAGGTTGGCATGGAGGTGTCGCAGAGTCATCTTTGCTCAGCCAAGGATGAAGGCAGCATGCTGAGGATGAGGACATCTGACTGTTTCTTTGGGGGGTGGGATGCTGAATAGAGAGAAACAGCCACAGCAAAGAGCCCAAACTACAGCATAAAAACAGGTCACCAGGGCTGGCCTCAGACCATGCCCATGCAGGCACTGCCCTGATCCTCCCTCCCATCGGGGACAGGAGGTGCCTGTGGAATGGGAGGTAGCAAAGAGGAGGAGCTCTCAGTCTTTCAGCTGTTTGGGAAAACAAACAAGGCTGTGCCAGAGGTGGTTTCTGGCTTGTCTTCTCCTAGAGGGGCTGGTGGGGGGGTTTGGTGATTGAAGGAGGGCAGTGTTGTCTGACTCTCTTACTTCATTTTTCTCTCCTCTCTCAGATTTTTCTAAAGCCTTCCACTTCCTCATTTTCTTGACTGGAGATTCACAATTAGGTATAGAGATGTACAGACCAAGGAAATAATACAGCCTGTGTGTGTAGGTGTGCAAATCATGGGAAGGCTTAGGTTGGAAGGGGCCTTAGAGGTTGCCTACTCCACCCTCAATGCGTAGGGAAGCCTCTCAAGTAGACCTGGTTGCTCAAGGCCTCATCCAACCTGGCTTCAAACACCTGCAGGGAGGAGTCGTCCACAGCCTCTCCAGGCAACCTATTCCAGTCTCACCAGCCTCACACTGAAGAATTTCCTAACATCCAGCCTAAATCCACTCTCCCTTAGGTGAACCCCATTCCCCCTGCTCACAGGATCACAGGCTCACAGGATGACAGGAGTTGGAAGGGACCCAAATAGGTCATTGAGTCCAATGCCCCTGCCAGAGCAGGAGCAGACAATCTCACAGGCTCACAGGATGACAGGGGTTGGAAGGGACCCAAAGAGGTCATTGAGTCCAATGCCCCTGCCAGAGCAGGAGCAGACAATTTCACAGGCTCACAGGATGACAGGGGTTGGAAGGGACCCAAAGAGGTCATTGAGTCCAATGCCCCTGCCAGAGCAGGACCAGACAATTTCACAGGCTCACAGGATGACAGGGGATGGAAGGGACCCAAAGAGGTCATTGAGTCCAATGCCCCTGCCAGAAGGGACCTAAAGAGGTCATTGAGTCCAATGCCCCTGCCAGAGCAGGACCAGACAATCTCACAGGCTCACAGGATGACAGGGGTTGGAAGGGACCTAAAGAGCTCATCAGGTGTAACCAGACAATCTAGCTCAGGTCACAGAGGAATGTCCTGTCACCAGACACCCTTATGAAAAGTTCCTATCCAGCTTTTCTCTAGGTTCCCCTCAGGTATTGGAAAACAGCTCTAAGGTTGCTCAGGAGTCTTCTCTTCCCCAGGGTGAACAAGCCCAGCTCATAGAGTCATAGAATGGTTTAGGTTGGAAGGGACCTCAAAGCTCAAAGGCAGGGACACCTCCCACTAGAACAGGTCACTCAAGGCTTCATCCAACCTGGCCTTCAACACCTCCAGGGAGGGAGCAGCCACAACCTCCCTGGGCAACCTGTGCCAGTGTCTCACCACCCTCACTGTGAAGAGCTTCCTCCTAACATCCAGTTTCAATCTCTCCTCTGCCAGTTTGAACCCATTCCCCCTCATCTTGTCATTACAGGACCTTGTCAATAGTCCCTCCCCAGCCTTCCTGTAGGTCTCTTTCAGATACTGGAAAGTAACCTATATAGGTATTACTATAAGGTATCTTATATAGGTATACTATAAGGTATCCTATACAGGTATACTCTAAGGTATCCTATATAGGTATTACTATAAGCTATCTTATATAGGTATACTATAAGGTATCCTACATAGGTATACTATAAGGTAAACCTACATAGGTATACTCTAAGGTCTCCTGGAAGCCTTCTCTTCTCCAGGCTGCAGAGCCCCAACTCTCCCAGCCTGTCCTCATAGCAGGAGTGTTCTGACCCTTGGGTAACCATAAGTCTAATAAGTCTAAACCTCCTATGGTTTAGACTTATTTGTTCCTTTTTTTTAGGCTTGGAGGTACTTTCTTCTCCAGCCTGCACCCCAGTACACAGGTGCAGCCAGGGCTGCCCAAGATCACCCAACACAAGGCATCAGGGCTGCCATCCCATCTCTTGGCACAGCATTGCTGGGCAGATAATCAGGCTACCATGGCTGGCAAGCAAGGCAGAGCTCGCCTGGGCTGCATCCAGAGGAGAAAGCTACAAGGGAGCACTGCAGGTATCTGCTTCTCTTCTCTCACCGCATCAAGCCCCTGCTCTGCTGCAATGGCTGCTGGAGAGCTCTGCCTGCCTCAGGCTTTTCACAGCTCCTGCCCAGCAGAGAATCATAGAATGGTTTAGGTTGGAAGACACTTTAAAGATCATCCAGTTTCAACCCCCTGCCATAGGCAGGGACACCTCCCACTAGATCAGGATGCTCAAGACCTCATCCAGCCTGGCCTCGAACACATCCAGGGAGGGAGCAGCCACAACCTCCCTGGGCAACCTGTTCCAGTGTCTCACCACCCTCACTGTGAAGGATTTCTTCCTAACATCCAGTTCAAATCTCCCCTCTGACAATTTGAACCCATTCCCCCTCATCCTGTCATTACAAGACCTTGTGAACAGTCCCTCCCCAGCCTTCCTGTAGCCCCCTTCAGATACTGGAAGGTTGCTATAAGGCCTCCTGGAAGCCTTCTCCAGGCTGAAAAGCCCCAGCTCCCTCAGCCTTTCCTCATAGCAGAGGTGCTCCAGTCCTCTGATCATCTTCGTGGCCCTCCTCTGAACTCTTTCCAACACTTCCATGTCCTTCCTCTGCTGGAGGCTCCAGAACTGCACACAGTGCTGCAGGTGGGGTGTGAGAAGACCAGAGCCAAGGGGGAGAATCACATCCCATTAGCAGCCCTGCTGGTAATGCTGGGCTCCTCCCCTGCCTCCTGACAGGCACAGCTCTGCCTGCCCCCGTGGCTCAGGCTCCGCTCCGGGGTGCGGTTTGGGGAATGCATTGCATTCGAGGGGCAAGAAGTTGCGAACCGAGTCTGCGAAGCACAAAAGCCAAGGAGGGTTCTTTCGGGATGAAAGAGGCAAATAAAAGCCGCTGGTATTAATAGAAAAATATTTGTTAGTTCATGGGATATCAGGGCTTCCTGTGGCTTGAGGTTAGCCCTTGCTCCCCAGCGCCTGCCAATGGCTGCTTTCCGCTTTTCAATTCCAGCAGCCAGATCGCTCAGCCTCAGACCCACCACCTGGCTTGCATCCTGCTGCACCTCCCCGGCCCATGTCCTCCTTCACTGTGCTCAGCTGCTGCAGGCTGTGCTGGGGCCATGCTCACATCGTGCCTCACCAGGAGGCTGCACCTCCCCATCCCATGTCCTCCCTCGCTCTGCTCAGCTGCTGCAGGCTGTGCTGGGGCCATGCTCACATCGTGCCTCACCAGGAGGCTGCACCTCCCCATCCCATGTCCTCCCTCGCTCTGCTCAGCTGCTGCAGGCTGTGCTGGGGCCATGCTCACATCGTGCCTCACCAGGAGGCTGCACCTCCCCATCCCATGTCCTCCCTCGCTCTGCTCAGCTGCTGCAGGCTGTGCTGGGGCCATGCTCACATCGTGCCTCACCAGGAGGCTGCACCTCCCCATCCCATGTCCTCCCTCGCTCTGCTCAGCTGCTGCAGGCTGTGCTGGGGCCATGCTCACATCGTGCCTCACCAGGAGGCTGCACCTCCCCATCCCATGTCCTCCCTCGCTCTGCTCAGCTGCTGCAGGCTGTGCTGGGGCCATGCTCACATCGTGCCTCACCAGGAGGCTGCACCTCCCCATCCCATGTCCTCCCTCGCTCTGCTCAGCTGCTGCAGGCTGTGCTGGGGCCATGCTCACATCGTGCCTCACCAGGAGGCTGCACCTCCCCATCCCATGTCCTCCCTCGCTCTGCTCAGCTGCTGCAGGCTGTGCTGGGGCCATGCTCACATCGTGCCTCACCAGGAGGCTGCACCTCCCCATCCCATGTCCTCCCTCGCTCTGNTCCTCCCTGCTCAGCTGGTGCATGCTGGGCTGGGGCCGTGCTCAAATCGTGCCTCGCCGAGAGGCTGGAGTGCAACCATTGCTGTGCAGAGGAAGCTCAGTCCAGAGCTGCTGCTCCACCTGCCTGGCAGCCCCAGCCCACAGTAACATTTAACCAAGGTAAGGGAGAGAAAATTCGAATCAAATGCGAATGGCAATCCTGTTACACACACAGGCATTACCCTGGAGGACCCTTTTGCTATGGAAAGTTGTTTCTGAGCACGCACAACCCCCTCCAAAAAAGAAAAAAAAGAAAAAAGAGGAAAAAAAAGCCCAACAACTTTCTGAAATGCAGAAGGCATCTGGGAAATTGTGTAAATATTGAGCAGAGCAGTGTCAGAGTTAATCAGAACCTCAGCACGCCCACGGGTCGCAGTTTACAGCTGGCAGGAGAAAGAGATGAGGACACCTACTGCAAAGCTCAGGTCACCACTGACCTACCTGCACCCCTGCACTGACCTGCCTGTAAAGGATGCTGCCCTCCAAAAACAACACAAATTGCACGCACTAGTGGGGTGCCAGGCTCTGCCCCCACCCTCCTCATGTGTCTCTGTCCCCTCAAGGCTCAGCCTTGCAGGCAATAGCTCTCAGGCTTTACTGTGCTCTCCTCAGACCCCACCTGCAATACTGTGTACTGGAGTTCTGGAGCCCCCAAAACAAGTAGGACATGGAAGTGTTGGAGACAGTGCAGAGGAGGCCACCAAGACGCTCAGAGGGCTGCAGCAGCTCTGCTATGAGGACAGGCTGAGAGAGTTGGGGCTCTGGAGCCTGCAGAAGAGAAGGCTTCCAGGAGACCTTCCAATATCTGAAGGGGCCTACAGGAAGGCTGGGGAGGGACTATTCACAAGGTCCTGTAATGATAGGACAAGGTGGAATGGGTTTAAACTGGCAGAGGGGAGATTGAAAGTGGATGTTAGGAGGAAGTTGTTTGCAGCGAGGGTGGTGAGACACTGGCACAGGTTGCCCAGGGAGGTTGTGTCTGCTCCCTCCCTGGAGGTGTTCAAAGGCCAGGCTAGATGAGGCTTTGGGTGATCTCTTCTAGTGGGAGGGGGTTGGAACTGGCTGAGCTTTGAGGTCCCTTCCAACATAAACCATTCTATGATTCTATGATACGGATTTTCCCTCTTGGCCTGTATGAAAGCACCTTCTGTTTGCTGCCTTTCCTGATCTCTCCTGCTGCTTGTTGAGCACAAGGACTTGAAATGCTTTCTGGGACAGAAACTCTCTCCTCTGCCCCTGGATGAGCCTTGAGCTGCCAAGCAATGCTGGCCACCGTCACAGGCAAAGCCACAAGAAGCCAAAACAAGCCCCTGGCATCCCAGCACTAAGGATATGAGTTATGAGTAAGACACATCTGAATCCTGCTGATGCATCAAGCTTCACAGTGTGCTGATGGATCACAAAGTAGGTGAGGACATACTGTGGGAACTGCAACTTGCAGCTCTGCACAACTTCACAACAATGTGGCTCAGCAACCTTTGTCCTCTTGGAGAGCCACAGGTGCCCAGGACAGCTGCAGAGCTGCTCCAGGGGAGCACCAGGAGATGCTGCCCTGCAAGGCTTACCAGAGAGCCTGCAGCAGCCTGCAGAGAGAGTCACATACAGCAAACCTTCTCCCTCCTCCACCACTTTGTTGCAGCTCATGCAGTCCATGGTAGCCCACTCCTCCTCAACGTGCCAGTCTCTGTGTACAGCAGCCCTGCCACCTTTCAGCATCTGAGTCACTTCCCCAGCTTGGCAACCACCTCAGGCTTGCTGAGGACGTGCTGTAATCATCATCCAGCCTGCAAGGACTGCCTCTTCCTGCTACTGCCAGCTGGACTTCATGCTGCTGGTCACATCTCTCTGGGCCCAGCTCCTCATCCTCCCTTTAGCCCCTGAGCAGTACCTGCAGCAAGGCAACAGTAAGGAAACAACAACTGCCCTTGTACAGACCCAGTGGTCTGTGTCCCACTGACCTGCTCATGCTGGGCACTGAGTCTCTTCTTATTTTACAGAGGCCAGAGGCACACTCCACACCTGGGGTGCAGCAGTGTCTGTTGCTCATCTGGGCATCTCCAGCAAGTACAAGGGCAGTCAGACACTGCAATAGGCTGCCCAGGGAGAACAGGATAGAATAGAATAGAATAGAATAGAATAGAATAGAATAGAATAGAATAGAATAGAATAGAATAGAATAGAATAGAATAGAATAGAATAGAATAGAATAGAACAGAACAGAACAGAACAGAACAGAACAGAACAGAACAGAACAGAACAGAATAGAGTCAGCCAGGTTGGCAGAGATCTCCAAGATCATCCAGTCCAACCTAGCCCCCAGCCCTAGCCAATGGCACTAAGTGCCCCATCCAGGCTTTGCTTGAACACCTCCAGGGATGGGGACTCCACCACCTCCCTGGGCAGCCCATTCCAGTGCCAATCACTCTCTCTGCCAACAACTTCCTCCTAACATCCAGCCTAGACTTCCCCTGGCATGACTTGAGGCTGTGTCCCCTGGTTCTCTTGCTGGTTGCCTGGGAGAAGAGCCCAACCCCACCTGGCTACAACCTCCCTTCAGGTAGTTGTAGACAGAAATGAGGTCTGCCCTGAGCTTCCTCTTCTGCAGGCTGCACACCCCCAGCTACCTCAGCTTCTCCTCACAGTGCTGTACTCCAGGCCCCTCACCAGCTTTGTTGCCCTTCTCTGGACACCTTCCAGCAACATCTCTCTTGAATTGAGTGGCCCAGAACTGGACACAGCACTCAAGGTGTGGCCTGACCAGTGCCAAGGTTGTGGATGCCTCCTGCTTGGGGATGTTCAAAGGCCCAGGGATGAAGCCTTAAAGCAGCCAAGTTTAGTTGAGAGGCATCCGTGGCCATGGCAGGGAGGTTGGAGCAGATATCTCCAAGGCCCCTTCCAACCTAAGCGATTCTATGAAGCCCTGCCAGGAGACTTTCTCCCTGGCTCCTCATTCCCTTGGCACTGCTGAAGGAGCTGTTCTGGGTTTACTCCCTCCTAGACCTCTTTGTGCAAGTTTCCTTCAGAGAGCAGATAAATTTTCCCTTCCCTCCAACCCCTTGGTAGCGATCTTGGATTTAGCATAGTCTGGAGATGGTTACTGCTAGCAGCACAGGAACTCACGGTCTGGAGGAGAGGTGCAAAAGCTTTATGAAAGGCCAGGGGCTGTTTGTTCCCATGGTACTGGAAGGACCTGTACGTGGCAGAGATCCCTGGGCTGATCTGTGGGTCCATACCCAAAACCAGCTCATCAGCACTTCACATAATAGCTGATGCAATCAGATCAGTGCTGCAGCTTCATCAGATAATTCCCAATTAGAATAAGAAATGTTTGCTGCTTGGCTGAATGAGCTAAACTTACTGGCCCAGCTGAGGCAGCTTAATTAAAGTCCCTGGAAGGAAGCTGTGCTCATCTTTCCTGTGATTAGATGTACAGTTCCCAGCTTACCATTTCAGATACAGCAGAAGATGGGGTAGAAGCTGAGGTTATTTAGCAGTCCTAAACTGAGTGAAACATGCCTGAGCTGCCAGAAGCCCAAGAGACATTCTGTAAAGATGTCCTCCTCCACCTCCTGCCCAGTGGTAGTCACAGAATCTCAGAATGTATTTGGTTGGAAGACATCCAGATGAGGTTCACAACGACCTTCAGAGGGCTGGAGAACCTCTACTATGAGGGCTGGAGAACCTCTGCTATGAGGACAGGCTACAAGAGTTGGGGCTCTGCAGCCTGGAGAAGAGAAGGCTTCCAGGAGACCTTACAGCAACTTACCAGTATCTGAGGGGGGCCTACAGGAGGGCTGGGGAGGGACTGTTCACAAGGTCTTGTAATGAGAGGATGAGGAGGAATGGGTTTAAACTGGCAGAGGGGAGATTGAAAGTGGATGTTAGGAGGAAGCTCTTTAAAGGGAGGGTGGTGAGACACTGGCACAGGTTGCCCAGGGAGGTTGTGGCTGCTCCCTCCCTGGAGGTGTTGAAGGCCAGGTTGGATGAGGTCTTGAGTGACCTGTTCTAGTGGGAGGTGTCCCTGCCTATGGCACAGGGGGGTTGGAACTGGATGATCTTTGAGGTCCCTTCCAACCTAAACCATTCTGTGATATTTGGCTGGAAGAGATCATCCAGTCCAGTCCAACCTTCAACCCAGCACTGCAAGGTCACCACTAAACTATGTCCCTAAGTATCAGGTCCACACACCATCAAAAAACCTCCAGGGCTGGTGAAACCACCACTGCCTTGGGCAGCCTGTTCCAATGTTTGGTAGCCCTTTTAGTGCAGAAATACTTCCTAATATCCATCCTAAACCTTGTGTCCATTTCCTCTAGTCCTGTCATTATCCACCAGGGATAAGAGGCTGTTCCCCTCCTTCCTCCAACCTCCTCTCAGGTAGCTGTAGAGTGTTAAAAGTTCTCCCCTCAACCTCCTGTTCTCCAGACTGATGTCTCCAAGCTGCCAAGGCAGGATTGCTCATTTGAATTTCCTAAGTCACTCAAACTGGAATCAGGGTCACAAAATCACAGAAACATCCAGGCTGGCAAAGCCCCTCAGGATCACCAAGTCCAACCTAGAACCCTACCCTACAAGATTCACCTTAAACCTAAGCACCACAGTCAAATGACCATTAAACACATCCAGGCCCTGAGTGACCTGTTCTAGTGGGAGGTGTCCCTGCCTACGGCACAGGGGGGTTGGAACTGGATGATCTTTGAGATCCCTTCCAACCTAAACCATTCTATGATTAGTGAGACCTCTTCTTCCTCTTCTTCTAACCTAGAACCCCGCTCAACAAGATTCATCTTAAACCATAGCCCTAAAAACCACATCCAAACGACCCTTAAGCACATCCAGGGTGGGTGACTCCACCACCTCCCTGGGCAGCTCATTCCAGTCCCTGACCACTCTCTCTGGGAAAAAGTTTTTCCTAATGTCCAGACTAAACCTCCCCAGCCTCAGCTTGAGGCCATTTCCCTGTGTTCTGTCTCCAATTCCCTGTGAGCAGAGACCAGCATCAGCCTCTCCACCATGTCCCTTGGGGTAGCTGTAGGCAGCAATGAGCTCTGCCCTCAGCCTCCTCTTTTTCACGCTAACCATCCCCAGCTCCCTCAGTTGCTCTTTATCAGGTTTATTCTCTAGGTCCTTGACCACTTCTGTTGGCCTCTCTATCTGTAAGCACAGTGCTTGACAACATTTTGTCACCAGTTCTTATCAGCTGAGCACAAATGTTCAAATTGTTATCATCAGCTCGTGGCCCAGCACGTTCCATGGGATGGCTGTTTCATGTCTTGCCCATGACTCCAGGGAAGTGGAGTGGAATGGAATAGAATAGAATAGAATAGAATAGAATAGAATAGAATAGAATAGAATAGAATAGAATAGAAGAGAATAGAATAGAATAGAATAATAGAATAAATAGGTTAGAATAGAATCAGCCAGGTTGGAAGAGACCTCCAAGACCATCCAGTCCAACCGAGCACCCAGCCCTAGCCAATGGCACTAAGTGCCCCATCCAGGCTTTTCTTGGACACCTCTAGGGATGGGGACTCCACCACCTCCCTGGGCAGCCCATTCCAATGCCAATCACTCTCTCTGACAACAACTTCCTCCTAACATCCAGCCTAGACCTCCCCTGGCACGACTTGAGACTGTGTCCCCTCCTTCTGTCCCTGGCTGCCTGGCAGCAGAGCCCAACCCCACCTGGCTACAACCTCCTTTCAGGCAGTTGTAGAGAGCAATG
>VWZI01000767.1:0-14310 GCA_013396835.1 Psilopogon haemacephalus
GTTTAATTTCTCAAATTCTCCAATTAGCTCAAACCAACACAGTAGTGAAAGATTTCCCTGATGATCATAAATGCTAAGTTACCATACACAATCACAATATAATGCCAAAGGAGGAATCATTATGTAAACAAACCTTAAATTAAGATTATATCCTGGAACAGTATTTCTTGGAATGATCTACTCCAAGCTTCTAATCAGTCCTCCATCAACCATAAACTAACAGACAGATGTCAGGCACTTATAGACCACTTCTATTGAACAGGTAGAGAATACATAGGTAAGAAATGTAAACTTGCCAGCTCATCCCTGTAACTCCTGCAGTACAATACAACCTATCAGAGTTGTACTTGCATCTACAAGAGGCACCAAGCAGTTATGGAAAATGCGTAGTGAGACAACAAGGCCACCACTTGCTCAGGGAAGTGATAAAGAACAAAAGTTGTTGGGAGAAGACTGTTTCTCACAAGGCAGTCATGAATTCTCTGACCTCGCAGTCCTGATCCTTCTGGGTCATCTACAAAATCCTTTAAAATTTCATTTTAGGAATTAAAACCCACATCTCTGCAGCATGTTACCACATACTAATTCAAAACATTGAAGATAATACACAACCATAATTCTCTGGTAGACCCTCTATATTCTGTGCTCTGAAAGAACAATTTACCTTTGTTAGATATCAGCCCATCATCTCTCCTTTTACAAATGTTATTCTTCCTAGCTACTGTATTGGGGTTTAAGCCAGCTACCCCAAGCCCAAAAGCCCAATAAAAACTCGATCCAATTTTGAAGTAAAAAGGGTATAAAACTTTAACAACAAATAGGAGGGAAAGGTTTTTATTTAAAGAACGTGGGAGAAAGAGGAAACAAACTCCAGGATATGGGGAATGAGGGAGAAGGATACAGAGACCGGGGAGAAGGGGGAGCAAAATGCAAATACAACCCACGGCAGGCAATTGAGCCCCAAGGCTGAGGCTGATGGTTTTGGTGCAGGATGCAGCAATTTCATGGTGAAAAGAGTTACTCCCAGTTCCAGAAGAGAATAATGGTGCTCTCCACACAGTGGCAGGGAGCACATGGTCTGGCAGGAGAGAACAGCAATATAGCATCTCACCCAGACCAGACAGGAGGAAGAGAGAAAAGTATGCTGGTTCCTCCTTTTTATAGCCAGATCCTGGCAGGAAGTGGGAGTGGCTAACCATGACACCTGGGAAAAAAGGTCAGACCACCCCTTGGGAGGAGTCAGGGAGTTTCTAGGTGGGTTTAACCCTTTACAGCCTTCAAGTGGTGTAAGCACTTAATTGATCTAACTACATTGTAAGCAATTGTTCTCAATTTGTGCTTAGGTTTTAAGATTTTTTTTTTGTTTGTGCTTCAGAAAGCAAATATTTTCCTTTTTAGAAGTTCATCTTCTAGTCTTTACTGAGCACTGAAAAATAAAGAAATTGTAGCCCGAAGTGTGATTTTAGAATAATCTCATTTGGGAATATGTGATATGACGGGACCATTTTCTTAGGCCTAAACATCTTCTAGAAGAAGATGCCAACTGTGTTAATACATAGTTTTTTCTACTTGTGATATTGCCAAAATATGTTTGGCAATAAGTACATTTTTTTTAAATATAGATTGTTGGGGGTGGGGAGGGGGAAGAATCTGTAAAACTGAGAGAAAAGGGAAAACAACGAACTGACTTTCTCTAGCACACAACCTGTGACTTTTTAATGTTTCTTGTTTTCCTGCCCCACACTCTTCCAGCTTTAACACATCTATGAAGCAGAGATTACTGTGTTGCATTTATGTCATATCCTGGTATGCCTTATATTAAATTCTGCTGATGAAGAGGGTAGGCAGTTCCCACCTGACAGCCACCTTTTATTATTCAAATGTCTCCTCAAAATGTATTTTAAGATAATTCTACTGTGAACCTCCATATTGATTGGCACTCAACTGTTCACCACGGCAGGAGATATGCAAACAACCCCTGGCAATGATTCACTGCAGAAAAACACAGTTATTCTTTCATGTTGTTTAATGAAGGTTTCAGAGCTTCCTCCTCCCTTAAATTTGCAACATTTAGATATTTACAGTTTGTATTTTCTTTCTCTGCTTTCATTTACATGGCCTGTACACAAATAAAAACAAGTGATGTTCTCATTTTCCCAGTGGTCTTTAAGCCTCTTGGTAGCAGGCAGTACCAAGACCATATATTAACTTTTCTTTATACTTTATTCTTTGTATTTCTTACAGTTTATAAATAATCTTTCTGCCAACATGTTCTGCAGAGTCATAGTAATAGGGCTGTATTTTCAGATTTAATATTGCTCCAAAGAGTAGGCAGGAAATTTCTTCAATGGCAACTGAAAATGCAATGTTGCTATTAGTTTTCATAGTGTCATACTTTTAATAGTGCATTCTGGAGGAATGTAACAGAGGAAAGGTCTATTACATCAAGTAGATGAGTAAAGAAGCACAAGGAAAACTGAAATTACCATCTCCATGTATTCAGTACTAACAACAGTGACAGCTTTTTCTTAACAAATAGAATCCTCATGTAAAATTAGGCAGAAGAGACAATGAGATTACATATATGCCTAAAGCCACTTGATTCCATTACTGGAAAAGCCTATTAGAAAATAATTATATCATTACACTTACTGCTGTTAGTGTATAACCATAGTTGAACAGGTAACATTGCAACTGGAAATTTTTTTAGAAGGTATTTTAATTCAGGAGCAATTATGACACAGCCTGACAATTAACTGCAATTCTGAAGGATACGTAAGAGGAACAGATTTGATCCTCAAAGCATTTCACATTATTTGCAGAAGACAAAATGTAATCACTTGAGGCCAAAGGTATTTGAGCAATTAAAGCATCATTTCATGTATTTAATTTGGAGCACTCCACTCAAAGAGAAATTGTGCTTCCAAAAATGCCCTCATAGAGTTGTTATACAAGAAGCAGAGCTGAGCCTGCCTTGCACAATGGATCCTACTGTTGCTATCTAAAGGTGTAGCAACATCTCACTGAAATGCTCCCACTTCAGAGAACTCAGATCATAATCTGAACATGGGAAAACATCCACTTGTCATGCAGAAGACTGAAACACCCTGACACAGGTATTGCCTGAATCAATGCTTTTTCATCCTGTGCAAATCCAGTGGTTTCTGATCCATCCTCCCAAACACGTCATGACCAGGTCTGACCTTCCCTGGCCAGGATGATTCAAGGGATGGCTACAGGCAACTTTTCTGGGAGCCTGCTGCAGTTGGCTGCCTGAAGTAGGCTCAGCTGAAGTCTGTCCAGTTGCTTCCCAAATACCAAGACAACTGCTTTTGTAGAGTATTGCACATCCACTAGGAAATGCATCAATGCTATAAAGTACCAGTGTCATGGCATGTTCTGTCACCAGATTCCCTCATTATTTATAGGTTGATTCACTCCAGAACACTACACCAAAAATAATAATGTCCTAAGACAAATTGGCTCAAATTCAAGGTCTTATTTACATTTCTACAAATTCAGGCTAACTGTATAGAAGCCCTTTATCATCCATCAGCATAAAACAGGGCAAACGAGAGACAGAGGGGATGGGGCTCATTAACTCCATATCTACTTTTATGTGGAAAAATTGTAAGTGTGTGTACTGAGTCTGGTTGGGATGAAGCTAAGCTTTTTCATAGCAGCTCATTTTGAATCTGTGACTGAAACTCTGTTGATAACACACCTATGTCTTAGCTGTGGCCTTTTATTCCCAGCCTGTTTCTGCAGCAAGTAGGCTGGGGGCAAGCAAGAGTTTGAATGGGGACACAGCTGGGGCAGCTGATGCAAACCAGCTAAAAGGACATTCCATGTCACATGACAGCATGCTCAGCAAGTCTTTCCAAGGAAGATGTTACTCTCAACGACTGTCTGGGTGTCAGTCATCTTGTGGAAGATGGTGAGCAATTGCCTTTGCTTCTTTTTTTTTTTTTTTTTTTTTTTTAATCTATTCCTTTCACAATTAAATTGTATTTACCTCAACTCACAAGCTTTTTTTGCTTTTGTTCTTCCAGTTCTTTCCCCCATCCTGCTGGGACAGGGAGTGATTGAGTGGTGGTTTGGGTACTTAGCTGGTGGTGAAGGTAAATCCAGCACAAGATCAAACTATGCAACACTCTACATATTTTGGATATGGATCTAGGACTGCATCTGTATTCATCACTTCTGATTCTAAAGTTTGCATTCATGTTATTGATTGGTAATTTTTAGCACTAACTTTTGCATGAGGTATTCATCTGAATATCAACATATTTTATTCCTCAGTGATCTGCTCTCATTTTCTCCTGTTGTATGCATTCAAGCTGCTTACACAGCATGATTTCACCTACTGCTTCTTTCAAATTACTTGGAAAGCTCAATGCATTCCTCACCGAGATAGGCAATGGAGATTTTTAGAACAACCTCTTCAAACTGACTTGCTGCAGTTTTGTACATATGGGAGTATGTGCAGTTGCAAAAGTAAAGTAATTAAGTGGAAGCAATCTCTAAAATCCAACCATAATAAATATATTACTAAGTTAGCAGAGATTTCCCCACCCCAGAAAAAAGGGACTTCAGATTTTGTTCTAGTACTTTTACTGTGCTGGATTTCAGCAACAGTTTGTGGGATTTCACTGTTATTTTCAGTAATGTTTTTTTAAAGCCCACTAGAATTATGAACAGAACTTAATCTGGAATATTCCATTGGCTATTTCAAACACTAAATTTCTACAAGGCTCACATGGCTTTATTTTGTAAAAAAAGTTATTACTGTCCTTGGTGATCACAGGGTGTTCAGGGTGTTTCTTACCATGCTCCTGACACTTCAATTCCAGTGAATTTTCTTGTCCTTAACCACCTGCCATGAATGTTGTCAATCACACAACTTGTGATGGAAAAGTTTTAAAAGATGGAGAGAGGTAGAGGTAGAAGGGGAAAGAAATCATGCAGGAGCTCCTGTTTCTATGACAAGGGTACTCAGCAAAGCACAACAGTAAATTCCATTTAAAAACATGCAATTTTTCATAAGTAAAGTGGTGCAGTGCTCAAGCTTGGCTTCTCTGTTCAACTCTGAAACAGTATGTATGAGGAAGAGAGAAAGAGAAAGGGTCAAAACTCATGATTACTCCAAGCACAGATACAGGCTGGGCAGTGACTGGATGGAGAGTAGCCCTGAGGAGAGGGACTTGGGGGTGCTGGTGGACGAGAAGCTCAACGTGAGCCAGCAGTGTGCACTTGCAGCCCAGAAAGCCAACCACATCCTGGGCTGCATCAGGAGAAGTGTGGCCAGCAGGTCGAGGGAGGTGATTCTCCCTCTCTACTCCACCCTGGTGAGACCCCACCTGGAGTACTGCATCCAGTTCTGGAGCCCCTATTCCAAAAGGCATGTGGACATGCTGGAGCTTTTCCAGAGAAGGGCCATGAGGATGATCAGAGGGCTGGAGCACCTCTCCTATGAGGACAGACTGAGAGTTGGGGCTGTTCAGTTTGGAGAAGAGGGGGCTCCCAGATGACCTTATTGTGGCCTTCCAGTATCTGAAGGAGACCTACAAAAAAGCTGGGGAGGGACCTTTTAGGCTATGAGGTAGTGACAGGACTAGGGGGAATGGAGTAAAGCTGGAGGTGGGGAGATTCAGATTGGATGTGAGAAGGAAGTTCTTCAGCGTGAGAGTGGTGAGAGCCTGGAATGGGTTGCCCAGGGAGGTGGTTGGGGCCACATCCCTGGAGGTGTTTAAGGCCAGACTGGCAGAGGCTGTGGGCAGCCTGATCTAGGGTAGGGTGTCCCTGGGCATGGTAGGGGGTTTGGAACTAGATGATCCTTGTGGTCCCTTCCAAGCCTGACTGATTTTATGATTCTATGATTCTAAGATATCTTACAATTTTAGGAATTTAGGACTAGATGACTCCCAGTTGTCCTAATCAAAGACATTAATTTCATATTAATACAACAGTCTAATGCTTCCTTACAAGTCTGTTACCTCTGCTCTACGACATCTCTGAAACTCTCTTCTAAGAACTTTTTCCTTTGACAGTGCATTCCCTTGCTAGATTCCAGCCTCAAGTTCTTCCATTTTATTCTTCTAGAAGTATTATCTTTTTCCTTACACAGCTCTTTGGGGTTTTTTGGTACTCATCTGATTGTTATTACTCTTGAAAGTTTCTAAGGGCTCAGTTGTGAATACCTTTTTCCCTGTTATAATCAAGGCAAAGGTTAGATTTCATTCCCCAAGAGAATCTCTTTCCCTCCCTTCTTTTTTCTGCCTTATATGTTTTGTCTATAAATACTGTAGGGCAGCATATATTTATATGCAAATGCATATGTTTGTTGCCTTTAATAGCAAGACTCTTATTTTGACCAGGACCTCTGGGGATCAAACTGCAAATTAATAAAGATGACAATGCCTATAGGCAACAAGGAATAACCGTTCCACTCATTAGTCACTCTAAGAGGAAATGAGTTTGTGTTCTTCAGAATGTTTGCCACCTATCACAAGTGGTAGTTCTCCTTGATTAATTTTTAATTATTTTTTAAATTAATGATTAATTTTTAATGTATACTAGGGAGAAACAGTTCAATTCCCTTCATTACTGACCTGATTAATAACATATACTGATAAGAGACAGAGATGATATCAACACCACCCCTACCACATTGCTGCGTCTACAGCCCATTTCCTGAAAATCCATTAACATGAAAAATATTTTTGAATCCCGAACCATTTTATCACACAACATTGTTCTGTGTTGAACAATTTCAGTGAATAAGTTCCAAGATCATGGCAAAGAAATCAATCTCGCATCTTTGGTGGAAAAACTTCAATAAATAAAGCATATTTTAAAGGCCTGCCCTTGAAAACAGTGGATTAAAAGGAAAAAAAAAATGTGCTCGATGAAAACATGCAAAACCCCATCTGATGTGGTTGGTACAGCAATGTGAAACAGAAGGATGACTGCCCTCCAGCCATCACTTTGAAATTACTGTGGCTTTTGTTATCACAGAATTATCCTGTGGAAATAAATTCTAGCAATTCCTACTGAAAGCTGCTCAGGCTCCTGTTTTCAAATCTCAAACAACAAAAGCATAACAAATACTTTGGGTCAGCAGTGTTTCACATGCTCCCCATTTGTCAGCTCTCCTACAAAATGGAAGGAGTGAATGTCTATCTCTTTTGTAGCCTTTCCTGAAAAGCTACATTTCGAGAAAAATGTGCAGATTCTCAGACAAACCTAGGATTCCTTTGTGCCTTCTGGCAGTGGTGCAAGGATGGTGAACCAGGAGAATATTTAATGACACTCTTCTTTCTTGGTTTTACCCATAATGTTGAAACTCTGGGTAATCAAAATGCATTGCATGGATGTGCAAGCAGGCATAGATGCAAAACACATCCTAGCAGTGCAGCATCAGGCAAATGACCCCCAGACCTGTAACATCCTGCATACACCAAAGAGTTCCTCATGTTGTATTTGATGAGCATTATGCTGTTCCCAAACTGTGATGAATAAAATATCACATCTGAGGAAATGAGACAGCTTCTGCATAGCCATGAAGAAATCTGTGTCTACACAGAAAGAAATCTGAATGAAAAAATCTGTGTCTAAAATTTAATTAAAAAGTGATATGGCAGGAAAAAAGTAACAATATTTCCACTTTAGCTAAGTACTGCAAGGAAACAGTAAGCAGAGAATTAAGAGTTTTATTACCATCAGAGTTCACTGATGAATCCCAAGGTCTGATTTCCCTTACAGGGACATCCATTTTTCATATCACCATCCAAAAATCAAACCACAAGAATTTTCAGACTGAAAGTTATGAAATTTTCATTTCCTGAAAGCCACAAAATAGGCGGGAAGGGTCTGCTTTGCCAGATTCTCAAAAGTTCACATCATAATTGGTATATTAGTGTGTCAGTTTCTGTACCCAAGAACTGGTGGCAAGAGTTTTTTGTTTAAAAGAGATTTTTAGCTAAACAGATAAGAAATGCATAGAAAGTCCATAATGATCTGCCAGTAAACCAGTTTGTCTGAAGTATGTCCAATATACATGATATTATACAATTTTTTTTTCAAGTAACCATTAGGTGGTTTATTTTTCTTAGAATACAAATAATCTCTTGATTTAGCAGCTAAGTAAACTGGATTTGGACTTCCAGATGCAGCTTAGTGGCCTGGGCATCGTATTTATTTTCTGTCCAAGTTTTTGCACACTGAATTTCTTGCAAGAAGATAATGATGAATGACACTTTTGAAACCATCAGAACAGTTAAACAAGAACCCAGACCCTTGCAGAAGTATACAGTGATTTGCTTTAAATCTGTTAGAGTAGGTACAGCAAGACTGAGAAAAAGAATTAAAAGCTAGAGTGAAATGGAACAATTAACCTCTCTGCAGGAAAAAGGGCAGAAAAACTACCTAAGCCAACTACAAATCGCTGTGATTAAAGGATTGTAACTGTCTTTGAACCAGCTAAGAAATACCACAAAGATAAAGATTAATCCATTTAGTCTAGTACCCTACCCCCCATTGGTTATGGCCCATGATATTCAGGAGATTAAGCTAAATGGCCATAATGAACTCCCCTAATTTTCAGCTCTGTGCACACCACCAGAAAAGACCTATTATCTTCCCCACCTATCAGTGATGCCCTTAACAGCAGACCAGGAGGAAATCCATGTCGTTTAACGATATTCAGGAGAGGTTGTCCATAAACAGCCAACATGATGAAAAAACTTCCTCAAGCCACTTCAACATCTGAACATCCCATATTAGCAATCTATCACTTTTTTTTTCCCTGCCTAATGGTTGGAGATACTCATCCTTCTTTACCTCTTTATCTGAAACCTATTTAGCTATTTAATCAACAGATTGTTTATTAAAGTTAAATTCTTCTTAGGTACTTCAAATATACTAAATTTTGATGCACTGGCATTATTGCATCATCATGGCTATTATTAAATTGACTACTGATTAGTATGTAGTAGACATATTAGGGAACTAGTAAAAATGCATGCAGCCTCAGAAGCTAAGTCCAAAGGCGCGGAGCTAAGTCAGAGAGCTAAATGACTTTTCCAAAATCCATGGACATTTTTACAGGATGAAGACAACAACAGCAAATTATCTGCTTCCACAACAACAAGTAGATCATGTATTATACTGTAAACTACTTTACTCTTCCCTTGCTGGGTGTTTGCAACTACTTGTATTTGTGTCTTCAGCAGAATGCAATAGTGCAGACAGCTGAGGAATGGGCTGACCTGACACCAGGCAAAGTGAACACCACATGTTATGAGCTTCCACCATTCCACCTAGGTACAGATATCCTCAAGCATAAGCATTGTGCCAGCATGCCATTGCATCATGGTCAATACCCTTTCTTGTCAGCTGGTGCCTGGTTTAGCTATAGTGATCTTGGAAAGGTCACTCAGTAGCAGTAAACTGTGCAAGGATTATTTTAAGGCAGACACAAAGGGAGAGCTGCCAGCATAATATCCTGTGTTCAGAAACATAACCCCCTTATTTCATTGAATGTGGATCTCGTAGTTATTATATCTGGGTGCAGTTTCAGTCACCCAAATACAGTCGTATCTGCAGTAAGTCTCTAGTAAGCTGTCCATACTTTGGTTTCTATTGTGACTGGAGGTACCCAAAGGTTTCTGGGGCATCTATGGATGTGCAGGAAACAGAATCCTCTGATGACTGTATGGTTTTCTACAGCTGGAGACTGGGCAGAGTTAATGACATATTAAATGTAATTCATCTGATCCACTTCAAGAGAACCAAATTCTCTCTCTGGGATCACTTGGCTTTAACAATTAGTTACAACTGGCAATAACAGTTCTCTAGTATCTGTAACATACACTAAGACCTTACATGTATGCATTTAAATCTGGACCAAGTTCTTGAGGTACCAGACAGCTTGACTGTGATTTGCATTGTGTTGTTCTATGTGTCTTTACGACTCATTAAACTTGGCTGCCATAAAGAACCACAGTAAATTGAATACACAACTCACTTTAAATTTATTTATAAACATCTTAATGGAAGACGAATCAGTCAATATCCAACTTGCTTATCTACTCCTCATATATATGTCAAAGAATTAATGTTAGAGTAAAATTGGCAATAATCTACTACTAATATATGTGTGTTGTTTTATTGCTTTTATTTTTCTATTTACTATGTATTTTTTAATTTTAACATAAAAAATATTTCATGATCAGGCAATGGATATGCATAACTCAGATTTCAACAACATATTGCAATGGGTAATCCATCTGCATTTTTTAAAATTCAGATTGAAAATAAATTATTATTTTTGTTCTTTAAACTTATGAGTTATTCACCACAGATTTAGAATTGCCTTCCCATGTAATGAGTTGTGTGGAGAGAGCATCTTCAACACTAAACAACTAAACACTTCTAGTCAAAAGCCAAAATGGAATGCGTTGATTGAACCAAGTAACACAGAAGGAGTAGGAGGAAAAAATATTTTTTTTACGATCCCCACCTCCTGAATGAAGGCCTGAGTTAGAATTGCACAGTAGTGACCTAATTAAAGATGGCAACATTAAGACCCATGTGCATATGCAGATAAAATATGATGCTATGACTTGCAAACAGCAGTGGCCTGGAAGTGGTGGCGTTGTTCATGAGTCACAATAAAATAAATGGCCTGTGAGCTTTCACAGGTGTCAGAAGAGCAGAATGAGTGGAATCTCCTCCTGCCTGAAGAAACGCAGATGGAGTTGGACCTCAGCCTCACTCAGCTTCATTTCCTCTTATTGACAGGCATCCAGATCCAAGGCTTTTTGCGTTCCTGTCTGCAAGCATTCCATCACAAGCACAGTTATTACTACAATTATTAATAGCATCAAAGACCTGCATAACTTCAGCCATTCTAAGAAAAACATGAATATACACATGATTTCTGAAGCCACACCAATACTTTTCAGTACAGTATTTATTTTCATTCCAAATATAGTGTTTCTTCATCAGCAAAAAGAAAGATCCTTTTTGTTGAAACAAAGTGAGGATATAATAATATGATTCAAGAATATCTGAACCTCCCTTTTCAAATTGCTTCTTTTAATTTTTTTGAGATGCTATAATCTACAATGAAAAGTTGTAAAGCCTAAAGCCAGAACAAAACATGTAAATGTTATGAAAATAACACAGGTGTAAAGGCTTGAATTTACCTGTAAATATTTTTTATTTTGAAGGGAGGCATTTGGAGGGTTTATCTGTATTGATTATTTTCCCCCCCATTTTGAAATATACTTCTTCTTTTTTTTTTTTNGGAGTCTGTGCCAAGGGATAAATCACTGCTTGACACCTAGGTGGATGTGGGATGTCATTTCAGTCTGTCTTGTCTTTGCTGCACCGGTTATTCAAAAGGAAACTTCTTGAGCAAGGTCCCTCCATATATCATCATTTTACATGTGCTGCCATTGTGAGCACTCCCAGAAGAACATCACCAGAAACAAGTTATGTGCTTGTGCAGAATCATAAGGAACAAAGAGCTACAATCCTCCACTTCAGCATACTAGGGGCAGATGTTCTCAGAAATTCATGTTAAGGTTCTAACTATTCTTGTATTCTGCACAGGTATCTGCACAGATATAAATGGATACCAAAAGTAAAGAACTAAGGGGCTAAGGATAATCATATCAGCTCAGCCACCCCTAGTATCAGGCTCTGGTACTGCTTCCACATAGCTACAATGCTAATGCACCAACAATGTTCTTTGCTGTATTTTGACTCAAAATGTGCTAATGATGCATTCAGGAAGGCACAGAGTGTATATAGAATAGAATAGAATAGAATAGAATAGAATAGAATAGAATAGAATAGAATAGAATAGAATAGAATAGAATAGAATAACCTTTGCAGATATATTTTAAGAACCATTTGCTGCCTGCAGCTGGCCACACTTGGCTGAAGGGAATTTCCAGCCCTACCAGGTGGGCTGTATTTTAAAGCCATCTCTTTCTTCATGGGGTAACTCTTGCAACATAACAAGTCAGTACCCTTGGGAATGTCATCACCTATGTTCTACAAGTGTGTTAATGCTCATGGTACACCCAGAAGCCACTGTAAGTCTCCCTGTTAATGAAGGGTTGCTATTTGCTAATGCGGAATCTCTTGCAGACATACCATCTGGCTACCGCTTCCTCTCCGCACAACAGACTTGCATTATGCTCAACTCACAAGCCACGATGAGGCTTTTCATGTGTAGTTAATGCCCCCAATTCTTCATTATTCATCAAAATTGCCTGCTATAAAACACATCACAATTTTCAGTAAAGTCTTGTCTGCTGTTTAAAGATACTGTGGCTCTCATCACACTTGCAGCTGGGATATTAAAGATGCGATTTTGAACTAAAATTAACATTTGAAAAATAAAGATAGCGGAAACACTACCTCTTTTAAAAATCCCAAATAGGCAAACCTTGATTCTAAGCAAAATAACAAAAGTTGGATCTGATCAATAGAGCAGCTGATGCAAATTAGAAGTCCAGTTCGTCTATGTCATGTAAAAGTCATGAAAGCCTCTCATTCACAGGCTTTGCAGCTCCATGAAACACAAATACAAAAAGTGCAAGACTCAGAGGAAAGTAACTTTACAGTTTTCTTTATAATGCTGATCCTGAGATGAAAACAGTGAGAGTTAAATAGATTTCTGGACTTTTGAGAATCAAATCCAGATTCAGGATTGCTTCTAGCTATCCTGACCTCATCTGACCAACGGAAGTTTCCTTTTGCCACTCCAATGATCTTCATCATTACTTCTCATTACTCTCTTTATTATTTCTCCTCTTTTCCCACAAATCCCTTCTCTCTAGCTTGCATTATTCAAAATTCACATATTAGATTCGGTTCCAAAATTCAGCTGCCCCAAAAAGATTGCCAATAGTTGTGACCCCTAATTTTCACGATGAGCTAAGTTCAGTCAGTACAAGAGCCCATTTTCCTAAGCACCGTGAAAAACACATCATTTGAAACAGTCCCTGCACCCACAAATTTTGCAGTCTAAACATCAAGAGAGAGGTGAAGCTGCCATCTCACCAATACATCACCATACCATCCTACAAACTCCAATATCACCAGTATTCTGTGATTCTGTGATCACATCATCTTTCCTCTTACTTCTGGCTCTTTGAAGTGAACAGATGTGGCTGAGTGGCAGGAGGCCAAGTCAGGAGCATTATTCCTACTGAAGAACCATAATAGACTTCAACTCTCCAGGGCTGTTTTCAGCAATTAGGACAGCAGGTGTCTTTGATTGGTTCAGCACACCTTCTGCCATTTTTACAGGCTGCGTTCAACTGTAAGGTTGCCAAGCAAGGTGCAAGTGAACCACTGAAGTTGCTCCACTACTTGACTTTTTTTTACTAGCTGTGTGAGGGAACATAAAAAGAAAACTTTATATATAAGGGACAGAGAACATAAATAAAGGGAAGCTCTATCATCATCATATGGGTTTTGTTGGGGCTTTTCTGTGTTTCAGAAAATTACCAAAAAAACAGCCAACAATCAGATACATCATTATCCAGCCTTATGTAACACACCAGAACAGTGCTTGTTGCTGAGAAGTGTGTTAGGAAGAACTGTTGCAAAGATGCTGGCAATTATTCTCACCAATCTGAGCACAGAGGATATGACCATGCCAAGCTGTATAATCACAGCTTACATAAGCATTTCTGAGTATTAAAGCATCCTAATTAAGGACAAGTAATGGGATAGCTGCTGCAACAGCTTCACATAAACAGCATGGGCACCCAGCAAGCTCAATCTGTAGATGTCAAACTTTGTTCTATCAAAGAAGTACCAGAAGTGTCCAGTGTAAATAATTCCTGTGTCTATTCTACATGATAACAAAATAATTCCCTTAATACAAGATTAAAAAAAAATCATATCATCTACTCTAATTATTGGACTTGTTGTTTTAGTGCACTCAGAAGGACAGCACCCTAAAAAAGGCAAGTTGCCCAAAAGAAGCAGAACCATTCTATAAAGGTGTGACTGAGTGGTGAAGAACCAGAGATCAATCTTGCCAAATAATCCTGCCTCTATATAGTCACTGTCCCGGCATAGAATGACGGAGCACCCCAGAAATTAATCCAATTCCTGGGCTCTCTCCTCCCTCTACTGTTAAAAGGTTTGGTAGGGGGTGAAGGGTGGGGCATCCCAGGTGGCCTTGGGACTCAGGGTGGGAACCTCGAGATGCCCATATACGTCGAACCTCGTATCAATTGGCCGGCCGGGAAATGTTGGACGCCTGATGGACAGCTTCGT
>VWZI01000767.1:14554-52030 GCA_013396835.1 Psilopogon haemacephalus
CGTGTCTTTTTCTGCCGATCGAAACCCAAAGAACCGGTGAGGGGGGTGCCAAGACCCCCTCCTTCCACGGGATACTGTGTTTCGTTAACTCATTCCCGTGACAGTCACAGAAGCATTTCTATAGGATCTGACACACATCTTCACAGAATCACAGAATGATGGGGGTTGTGAGTGACCTGAGGAGGTCATCTAGTCCAATCCCCCCTGCCACAGCAGGTTAAACCAGAGCAGTTTGCACAGGATGGCGTCCAGGCAGGTTTTTTAATTACTCCAAAGGAGAATTTTGTCTTATTCCTACCAAGTTACCTGTGCATTGTTGCATTAATTCACTTTCCAATCTTCTCTCTGTGAGAAGACAGCTTATGAGAAAATGGATATAAAGGTTGTGTTGCACATATTTATGAGTTATCCAGGGTATGCCTCTTATGGCGAGCATTCATTTGCAAGAAGGGCATCCAGAACATTGGTATGCATTGAGGAAAAATACCCACGAATAATTTACATTGAGGATAATTTCCTTCATTCGACTGAAATAAAAAGCCCTTATAAGTGTTTTCGATAAGATCTAAAGTTTAATATTGCACTATGTAAAGCCTTTCTTTCATCACTTTTAAATAGGTGCTGCTATTCAGCTCCAATTATTTCTGTACTTCATTTCCTTTGAAGAAAAAAAAAAAAGACACCACTGCACTCATTTTATCTTTTCTAAATGTTATTTACTTAATTTTATTAATCTTTATTATTCAACTGAGATATCTTAAAGAAGCTTAAAGTAAGTTCCATTATGCAAACCATTCTGTATTCTTATAGCAAGTGACAATGCTCGTCTCAAAGAACTTACGGCATAAATATGTCTCAGTTGCTTGAGACATCTGAAAGTTATGCACAGCTATTCTTCATGCTGTAATTGGTTATACCCAGGGAAAACTGAGAGCAGCCCTGCAGAGAAGGACATGAGGGTACTGCTGGACCAAAAACTGGACGTGAACTGGCAATTTCTGCTCACAGCCCAATAGGCCAACTGTATCCTGATATTCCAGGCTGCATCAAAATTGTGGCCAGAAGGCCAAGGGAAGTGATCCTCCTCTGCTTTCTTTAGATATTACCTGCAGTGCTGTATCCAGCTCTGGAGCCCTTAGAATAAGAAAAACATGGCTCTGCTATGGATGGTGCAGGGAAGGGCCACAAACAAAACCACAGGGCTGGATCACCTTTCCAATAAGGAAAGGCAAAGAGGGTTGGAGATGTTCAGTCTGGAGAAGAGAAGGCTTTGAGGAGACCTTACTGCAGCCTTTCAGTACTTAAAGGGAATCTGTAAGAAAGATGGGGACAGTCTTTTAAGCAGTGCCTGTTGCAAAAGGACAAAGGGTGATGGTTTTAAACTGAAATAGGGGAGATTTAAACTAGATATAAGGAAGAAATCTTTTTACAATGAGGGTGGTGAAACACTGGAACAAATTGTCCATGGAAATGGTAGATGTGCCATGACTGGAAATGTTCCAGGTCAGGCTGGATGGGGTACTAAGCAACCTGATTTAGTTTAAGACATCCCTGCTTACTTCAGTGTGGTTGAACTATGTGGTGGTTTAAGCAGTTACCTGACCCCCCACCTTTTGAAATAAACCCCGGCTAGGACTCAGAACACTGGAAGTTGATAAATGAAGCTTTATATTTACAGCAATGCACAATATACAAGCAAAATATTTACAAGATATAACAGATATTTACAGATATATACAATGAAAAGGTAATACAGAAACACCACACCCCTCCCAGAGACCCAAATCCCCAAGAGGGGTAACCAACCACCCCTACCACCTCTCCCCCTCTTCCCCAATCTTATGTCACCACCTGTTAATGCTGAAGATAAGCTGAAGTAGATCAGCCAGGGGATTAGTAGTAGAACTAAGTTAGTAGTATTACTAAGAATTAGCTACCAAGGCAGAGACAAAGGAGACCATGCAAAGAGAAGCAGCTGCAGCCAGAGCAGTCCAAAACCATCTGATATATAATGTTTTGGGTACAATACTTAAGATCTATTTTTTTTTCTTTCTCAGTAAAGCTCTGGGGTGAAGTGACATACTGTGTTTTCCTCTCTCAGCCAATAGTCTCATTTCTCACTCAAATTCTCCAATTAGTTCAAACCAGCACAAACTAGATTACATTTAGAAGTTCCTTTCAACTCAAAACTTTTTATGATTCTAAATGGATACAAGGCTTGTTAAAGTTCTCATTTTACAAATAGCAACTTATACAGCAAAACCACACTGAATGCCCAAGGACACAGAGCACAGCAAGAGCAGAGTAGGTTTCAAGCTCTAAGACCCTTAGGATACTGGGTTTAGGGGACTAAGGTCTTGATCCCCACCTCTCTATGGCATGTGTGCTAATGTGCTAGGTCCATCCATATTGATTTATTAATCACTATTTATTTTGTTTAGATTGTTCTCAGCTGAGAAAGGAGTAAGTTCTAGAAGTAAGTCAGGTAGACATAATGCCTCAGGTGGTGTGAATGCTTTTCATCAGTCATAGTGGAAACCAAGGAGTGTTTTTTTTCCAGATGTGACCCATATTTAATCATATAATCATAGAATGGTTTAGGTTGGAAGGGACCTCAAAGATCATCCAGTTCCAACTCCCTGCCATAGGCCTACTAGAAGGTATTTACCTATCTGCCTTTGTCCTGAGGCCACCCAGGGCCTATCAGGCCATCAGTCACTGTAGCTCCAGCAGAGGTGGCAATAGAATGTTGAAAGATGCCTGTAACCTCCAAGGGAGGATGTGAATTGTAGGAGCTTCCTCCCAGGACAAAACCAAATAGCTCCTTCTGTGGGGTCTTAGTATCACCTATTTGACTATCCTGAAATGGCTGAGCAAAAGATTTTCCTCAAAATATGGTTTTTCCTAGTTTCTAACAGGAGTGGGTAATTAATGCCTAAGCCTCTGAATTGTAGCTCAGGTGGTCATCATTTCTGTAGCATCAAGCCATGTCCTGCCATATAGTCCACTTCCTGACTGACCACTCTGTAATTCACTTTTAGGACCACAAATTCTCCCATATAGATACAAGACACTGCCAGTATCTGAAGACAGTACTGATCACTCACAGAAATAGCTTGCAAGCCAGAAAAGTAGCTGTAGGACTATCCTCTTTTGTTACATCTGTCCTTTATGACATGTCTATAAACTGCTTTGCATGTGTCTTCACTAAGCAGATTATTGTGATATAGTCAAAAAACAGGCTGGTTTTCTTGTTGTCTGTAGCTGAGTTTTAGTTTTTCTGTAGAAAACACCTGTCTGGTTTTATCTTCTGCAACACTGTGCCATCTTAAAGCTTTTCCCTGGGGCTTTTGACTAAATCCGTCAACAGAACACAAATATTTGCATCATTTCTTCTCTGCTGTCAAACAACACCAAAAAGAGAAAATTTGTGTATTATTTTCCTTTATTAACTTTAAGTCTACTCAGGTTTGTGAGTTGTAGGTCATTAGAGCACAGTATTTTTCCCTAGAGGCCTAGAGCATAGGAAGAATAACTGTTTATTCCCTGTCTTTACCCTGTTGAAAAACATCATATAAATTTAAATGTATCTGGGGAGGAAAAAAAAAAAAAGGGGTTTGCCAACAGCTGAGTCCTTGAAACTGCTAGACTACATTCCTGTTCTTTTTCAGTTTTCAACTCTAAGACATTCTTTCCAGCCACTATGGGGAAATGGCCAATTTAAAAGAAAGTAGTACAGTTAACCTTTCTCCTAATCCAATAGAAGTAACACACCATCCAGACCATCTCAGAGATCAGCAAATAGAAATTACCTCACAAAAAGTGTAGTTAAGCATAGGCCAAACAATGAAGTATTTTGAACTTCTGCAAGCTCCTGTGAAGCTGTTCTTTGAGATACCCATCAATAATGGAAGGAGATGTTCCTTTGGCTCAAATATACACACGCTTTCCCCTCATTGGAGGGCATAGTTCTATTTATGACCAATACATAAGCATGGTGGCAATTTTATTTAGCAACATTGTCATAACTGGTGGCGTCATCACTGCCTTTACCACAGCTTCCACCTTCTGACCAGGCTCATCAGAAAGGAAAGCACAGCAATTGTCTCGTCCTGCTGAAACAGATCTGGTACCATACAACAGCACAGGACTTTAATTTTCACAGAATCATTGGGTTAAAAGAGACTTTTAAAGACTATCCTGTCCAAACATCCTGCCATGTGCAGGGTTATCTTTCCATAGTCCAGGCTGTTCAGAGCTCCAACAATCTGAATGTTTCTAGAGATGGGGCATCCAGAAAGTCTCTTGGCAATCTGTTCCATTGTCTCACCACTCTCATCATTAAAAACAAAACAAAGCAAACAAAAAACCTTTATGTCCAATTTAAATGTATCCTTCTTGTAGCTTAAAACCAAGACCCCTTGTCCTATTGTTAACTAATTAATTTACATGATTGTGAGTGTATAAACCAGGAAAAAAGTACATTAATTCTGTATGAGTGCAAAGTAAACGCTAAACCTGTAGGGTAAATATATACAATGGAGATACAATGACAGCTGAAGAAGTTGTGTCACAGAACTCAGAAAGCCATGCTAGAAGAATTTCATCAGTTAAGTCTTTTTTTGGCTAAAACTGTGCTGGCTGCATGTGAAATAGTGAAAATACTATTTCTTTTATTGCTAAGGACCATGACAAGGTGAAACAATTGTACAAAAATTACAAGACAAATGAAGATATCTGCTTGGTCAGATAATTTCTTCCCCATCAATGCAAGCTCTCAGTGCTCCTCCCTTTCCACCTTGTTTTATTCAGTCCTTATCCACTGTCTATTTGACAGAGCATCTACCATTTCCCTTACAACGTAATCTGCAGTCAAGACACTTTCACCATGCAGGAATTACACTGTATGTGTAAAGAACGCTAAAGAAGGATGTAAAAATTACCTTGGTTCCCTCTTCCCACAGGAATAGCTGATTTGTAGAAGACCTCTATTGGAGATTGTATCAGCTGCCCATGCATAGTATGTCAAAGTCATTTGAGACGTGCTTGAGCATCCCACCTGGCCTCCAGAGGATCTTCCAGAGCAGCACAAAAGCTGATGTATATCCTGTGCTCATATACTCATATTGCCACTCTCACACAGATGGCTCCAGTATCTCAAAATATATTGAAAATTCTTACAAGCAACCCCAGTGACCAGCAGTCTGCTGACAGATGAAAAGGATCTGCTCATATCACATTATACCTAAACTCACCCTTAAAATCTGGTTGCTCAGATAGGGCATCAAGAAGTCCTTGGATAAAATGAAACTTCTGTTTCAATAGTTTCACAGGTCATTAGCAGCTCCCTGATTCAACTGTAACTTAAAGAAATTAGAAACTGTAGGAGACATAGAAATGGATTTGCCTTACCAAGCACCTCTTGACTATTGTCCCTTACGGGAGATTAGACATCTAGCACACATGTAGACACATACTTTATAGAAGACCTAAATCAAAGTGTATAAATTTGAATGGTTATGCTAAGAACACCATCAGAGTTCAAGCTCTAGGAGAGCAGACAGCTCAATACATTGTCAAAAAGTATGCATATGGCAGATCTTGACCTGAAATATTTAACATCACATTAGGCTTCTGTTAATTGTCCTGGATGTTACCAGTTACTTTTATTTCATCAGAAGAAGAATTCAGATCTTCAAATGTGTTGAGGGATGGTGATAATTAGCAATGAACATAGCAGACTGAAATTCCTGATGCTTCAAAGAAAACACAGTCCTGTTACTACATCTTTATCACAGAACACAGAACGTTTTAGATTGTAAGGGATCTCTAAAGGTCATCTCATCCAACCACCCTGCAGTAAGCAACTAGATCAGGTCACTCAGAGCACCATCCAAGCTGACCCGGAATACTTCCAAGAATGGGGCATTAACAAGGAGTTTGTGAGTATCCACCAGTAAAATAATGCTGAAGCCAAGAAGTTACAGATTTTAGTTCAGTTCAGTTCCCCTGGGCAAAGTTCAACAGCAATTTTAGTTTATTTCATTTCTGTGTGCCCGTGAGAGGCTATTTTGTTGTTATTGTTGTCCCCCCACCCCTCCTTTTTTTTTTTTCTCCAGAGTAAAATACTGTGCCTTTTCTCTATTCAAATCCATTCTTACAAATAAAAACCACAAGTAAACAACGGGAAACTATAGTCAAAGAGTAGCTTTGCCAGTTCTAATTACACTTTATAGATAAACTTACTTTCCTTTATTGCTGGATCACACCATTCTTTGTTAAGGAATTGCAGTGATTTGACAGTTAATGAGTCACTAGCACATTGTGAAAAGGAATATTTTTATTTCCCAAGGCTTTGTAAGCAGGTAAGCAGCAAGAGCAATAGATCTTTGCCTAAGAGGCACAGTGAGAGCTATTGTTACAAAGAGATACCAGCAGGTAGCATATATGTGTCGTGTGTATATAGGAGCCCACAGTGACTTACTATGCACCTTACAGGTAAAATGCCTCTTTTACCACCCTACAGTGGTGGCCAAATGTTCCACTGCACTTCTCAGTAAAGACAGATTTGTTGAGCAGAAACATAATTATCTTTAGACTCCAAGGTCTATTGTGAGCTACTGCAGGAATACTGCTATATTCAGAGGGACTGTGTTTACTCGGATCACCTGGATCCCATACAAAAATTCTCTTCAACCAATCTTTTCTGCACAGTGCTCATTCCTTTACACAGTGCTGTATTATCATGACATGAATGATGCTTTTTCTGGGGACAGTAGTGATTTTGAGAAATCTGGGTTCAGCAGCCTGCTGTTATCACCAAGACTCTTAGGCAGCAAGGGCCAGAGAGTAGATCCAGCTAGGTACCATCATAACTGACAATTCAGCTCTGGATCCTACACTTCTGTTACCCATGTCCTGCCTGAGGAAGAAATTATTAACGTGTATCTATTATGATGAAAAATAAAATTTCTTTTATGTTAGTCCTGTGCAAGGAGAAACTAAGATGATCCAATGAAGACACATGAAAAGCAGTAAGAATCTTCATCTCTTTGGAAAAGTTTGTCATTCTGCCATGGTGACTAACATTATACTAACACTCCAAATTCAAGAATTACCTCTGTGTTGGTTCTGCAGTGAAGCAATGTATAACCTGAAGGAAGAAGAAGAAGTGTGATCCATCCAGTTGGTTGATTAGCTATCTGAATTTCTTCTGGTCTAATTTTTGTTTCTTTGTTTAAAGTGAAAGCCGGGAGTTTTGTTTTAGTGACAAACAGCTTTCACATATTTTCCTTCCCACTGGAACCATTTAAACACCCTGGCATCACCTGGTTAAGCAACAGGAACGATATGCCTTGTTCTGCAGAAGTGCCCTCCAAACAAAGGAGTCCTTGATAGCTCACTGAGCAGGGAACACAGACCTATATTATGAGTGTCAGGAGCAGTCCCAGGGGCAGGCTGCAGGAGCACTGCCTGCCAGCATAGGCTAGGAGGTTCGGGGCAGGAGCAGGCCTTGCACTGGTTAAAGTCTGTGTTCTTTTTCTGGTGCAACTGAAGCAGCAGGCACTGTTCCACTCCCAGCCACTCCTTTTCTGTCTCTGTGTAGGAAGGGTGAGAGAAGTTTTGAAACGAGGCAATGTAGGATGCCAGAGGTGAGCAGCTCCTGGTAAAGGCAGGTGCACTGCCATCCCCCACATTCTCACCAGACCGTGCAGGAATGTCCCATCAGCTCAGTTTGTCTCTGTATACAGAGTTTGTCCATCGGGAGGATTTAGTGCCCTGCAAGCCCCAGCAAGCGCATCTGACACTTGTGGATCCATAGCCCACTCTAGTATCAACACAGGTCCTGCTAACTCTGTGTTCTGCCCCTCTGCAGTCACCTGTCCTTACATCTGGAGATGCCATGCCATTGTACATACAAAAAAGTCCATCAGGTCCATCAAAGACCTAACAAGATATCTCAACACATGAGGCCAGCGAGCAGGGAGTAGAGACAGCAATGGGGGGCATGACTGGGAACAACTGCTTAGAAAAGGCATGGAGAAATCATGGGCCTAAAATGTGAGGAATGATGAGATTGTGAGGGTGTGTTCTTTGTGACACAGAGCAGTTCTGAGCACAATACTGTTGCATATTTTGCTTAGAAGAGCTAAGTAACTGGATGACAAGAGAAAAGCAATGAGCTTCAGCAGACAGCTCTCCATGGCAGCTAGTTAATGTGTGTTCAGTTCCTACCAGGAAATTCACAAAAGACAGGGCACTGCCCTGGCCTTTGTAGAGCTGCCTGTCTCAGCTGGCTCACTGTGGAGAAGCTGAGCTTCCCTTTGCTGATCTGCAGATACAACAATGCCAATTTTCCTGCTCAGTGAGCTATCAAGGACTCCTTTGTTTGGAGGGCACTTCTGCAGAACAAGGCATATCGTTCCTGTTGCTTAACCAGGTGATGCCAGGATGTTTAAATGGTTCCAGTGGGAAGGAAAATACGCGAAAGCTGTTTGTCACTAAAACAAAACTCCTGGCTTTCACTTTAAACAAAGAAACAAAAATTAGACCAGAAGAAATTCAGATAGCTAATCAACCAACTGGATAGATCACACTTCTTCTTCTTCCTTCAGGTTACACATTGCTTCACTGCAGAACCAACACAGAGGTAATTCTTGAATTTGGAGTGTTAGTATAATGTTAGTCACCATGACAGAATGACAAAACTTCCAAAGAGATGAAGATTCTTACTGCTTTTCATGTGTCTTCATTGGAATATCTTAGTTTCTCCTTGCACAGGACTAACATGAAAGAAATTTTATTTTTCATCATAAAAGATACACGTGGTGTTAATAATTTCTTCCTCAGGCAGGGCTGTGGGTAACAGAAACATAGGATCCACAGCCGAACTCTAGAGTAAATGAACTATGAAAGGAGACAATCCAGTCACTGGTGCCTAGCTGGACTAAATCTGTGATATACAGCTCCTGGATGTTACTGTCTTAAGAGTCTTGGCGATAACAGCAGGCTGCTGAACCCAGCTTGCTCAGCATCACTACTGAAACCCAGAACAAGAAAGCATCATTCATGTAATAATACAGCGCTTAGTAGATGGAAGCTACATAGATTCAAATTGCATCAGGTTGGAAAGGACCCTCAAATGTCATTTAGTCCAACCTCCCTGCAATGAGCAGGAACACCTCCAACTGGAGCAGGCTGCACAGGGGCACATCAAGTCTGATGCTAGGAATGAGCACCCTGTAAAAAAGATTGACTTTATTCACCTGTGAGAATGGATTTGATAAGGGAAAATGCATGGTGTCTTACTCAGAAAAAAATAAAAGGGCATGAGGGGGGAGGGCAGAAACAAGAACCTCTTACAGGCACACACAAATAAAAGACTCAGATATTGCTCTTGAACTTTGTCTGTGAAGCTGAACTGGAGTAAGATGTGTAACCTCTTTACTTGATGGATACTCACAAGATGGAGCCCTAGGTAGACCCAAGAAACTTCATATTATCTGGGCATGGTGGGAGTCTGGCTTGCAGGGTTTGACTCCCCACATCCATGTCTCTCTGTCTTGTAGTCAGGCAATGATGTGTGTAGGTGGCTGTTAAGGTGGGAGTGTGCTTTATTTTTTCAGCCATGAAGCCAACCCATGGACAGTTAACCTGAGCAATATGTTAAGCCTAGTGACTGCCCATGAGGTTGGGAGAAGACATACTGACAGATCTTGCCAACAATATCATAGAATCACAGAACAGTCTGGGTTGGAAGGGACCTTCGAAGGTCATCTAGTCCAATCCCCTCTGCAGTAAGCAGGGGCAGCCTCAACTAGATCAGGTTACCCAGACCCCTGTTGAGCCTTGCTTTGAATATCTCCAAGGATGGGGCCTCAGCCACCACCGCAGGCAACCTGTTCCAGTGTTCCGCCAACCTCACAGCAAAGAACCTGCTGCTAACATCCAATCTAAATATGCTCTTCTCTAGTTTGAAGCCATTGCCCCTTGTCCTATCTCCACAGGCCTTTGTAAACAGTCTCTCTCCATCCTTATTGCAGGCCCCCTTCAGGTACTAGAAGACTGCTATTAGGTCTCCTCAGAGCCTCCTCTTCTTCAGGCTGAACAATTCTAGCTCCCTCAGCCTGTCTTTGTAGCAAAGGTGCTCCAGCCCCTTGGTTATTTTCGTGCCCTTCCTCTGGACTCATTCTATCAGGTCCATGTGCTACTTACGTTGAGGGCTCCAGACCTGGATGCAGTGCTCTGGATGAGGTCTCACCAGAGCAAAGTGGCAGAATCACTTCTCTGGATCTGCTGGCAACACATCTTCTGATGCAGCCCAGGATTTGATTTGCCTTCTGGGATGCAAGCACAAATTGTCTGCTCCTGTCCAGCTTCTCGTCCATCAGCATTCCCAAGTCCTTCCCCAGAGGGCTGCTTTCCATCACCTCATCCCCTAGTCTGTATTGATAGCGAGGTTATTGAAATCTGGGGAACAGAGATGGAGTGTGAGAAAAAGAGAAGACTGCAATGCAAAATGCTAAATCACGTTCAAATCCTTTACAGATTATGCAATATTTGCTTTGATAATTTTGAGATCCACAACTACAACTTTTTCTGGTGCACTGCTTCTTCCTCTGTGGTTCATTTTCTCCATTCCAGTTCAAGAGTGATAGTCAAAACTCCTTTTCATTGGTTTGCTTATATTTGCCTCTTCCTCCTCCTGCTTTTTTGGGTGCACTTCTATATCTCTCATTCTCAGATTTAAATCCTCCCTGCAGTGAAGCGTGCTGCACAGCTTATGGCCTGACTTTGTCTTAGCTGATTTGGTTTTCTGCCTTTTGGTTCATAAAACTTTTGACTAATGATTATGTAGTTCTTTTCCTGACTCCCTCATTCCCTCCCTCTTCTCTCTCTGCCTCGCTCCTATAATCTCCATCTTTCTGGGATGAGGGTAATTTTAGTCTGTGCGCCAGCCAAAATTCATTCCTTTCACCTACCACTCCAACACTGATCCCCATGCATCTGCTGTCTCATGCTTTTTAAATCTCTTGTTAAACTCTGTTAGTTTCTAAAACTGGGAGCACTTTTCATTTGCAAATGGCTTCAGTTCTCTCTGTCTTTATTTGAATCACCAGCTTGCCTTCTATAAATTACCCTAACATTCTGATAGAGATGTAGTTACAGAAGACTTCCACTGACTTCACCAGATGAATCCTCTGAATTTTAAACTCTTTGAAGAAAATAGTGTCCTAATTCTGCAAAGTGCCACATATAGTGCAAAGCATGAGTTGTAGAAAAACACTTCTGGAAAATGAGTGAGGAGCTATTTGAGTGGAAATAGTGCAGGGTATGCTAAAGACCGCCAGGGAAATTGGTGAACACTTAGCTTGACTTCAGCAGGCTACAGTGAATAGCAGGGGACTGTAAAAATGAGTATTATGGGGAAACGAACCTGCTGAGCAATAAGCACCATGAATCTGAGGCATTAATCATGCCTGACAAAACCTGTGGCCTTTCTTGATATTGGCAGATGTAATTAATCTTTTCTTTTTTTTTTTTTAAGTGAAGCATTTGATCCATTGCCATCTAAAGTTCAGGATACTATGGAAAGATGATGGTGTGATTAACATGGGCTTACAGATTAGATTTGCCAGCAAACAAACTTGATACTGGAATTAAGGGTGGAAATACTGAATACTAGAGCAATGTTGTTCAGTTAAATTGCAAGAGGAGGTGGGGTTTGGATCACAATCAGAAGTTATCTTGGACAAGATTCTAAAAAATAAATATGGGACCAGGATTTTTCAGGTTATTCTGTCTTGGAATTCCACATTGCCATGGCAAATGGTACCATGACAGGAAGTGGTGTGAAAGGCAGCCAGAAAGAAAGTTGAAATAGCTATTTGGTAATGGTGAGACTAGAAGGAAGGAACTCTTAACTGATAGGAAGTTTTAAAATCAAAAGTAGCCACGTGACCAACATGCATGCTCTTGAAAAAATGACTGTTGAGTTTCCTTCCAAGGAATCCTTTGAAAATACTAGATTGCATAAATTATTTGGAATAGTGACCTGTTAACAAAACTAAGTGATTTACAAACAAGAGGAGATTGCTGAAAAGCAAGGACCCACCTGCCTATAGCTTTGCTCTGAAAATTAGAGGTCCTTCAGCTGATTAATATTGCAGTGTTAACCAATGTTTGTGATGTAACATTTAAATGGCTTAAGAGCCTTGTTAGTTTGTGTGTGCCTTAGGTGAAAAGCAAACAAACAAAAAAATCGAGATGAAAATAGAACAAACCAAGATGTTTAGAAGGCAGTAATTCAACTTAATCAGCTAAATCCAGCCACACTCACCACCAGCTGGAACACAAGGGAGTTTAACTTCTGCCAAATTACCCAACATTGGACCCTGACACCAAGGTCCTGCAACTATTTGTTTCTTTGTCTATCATTCTGGTCACCTTCTTCTTTGTCCTTCACACGGGGACCACCCTGAGCATGCTGAGCAGACAACCTTGTTCCCAACCTCTACCAGCATGCAGCACAGCTCACCTCTCAGCACAGTCTGGTCCCATTATTGTTTTAGAATTTCACCCCTCTTTTATGCTTTCTCCCAAAAGAAGTTGTGCTTGTTCATGCCCCATGGAGATCTTCTCTCTGAAAAGGGAGAAGGCAAAAGAGGAAGACAGATGCTGAAGGAAGCAGGATTGCCCTGAGACCTGTTTAGTGCCCAGGCTTTCCAGCATGTGTTCACCCAGGGTGGAACACACTGACTGCTGGATTGCACTATATGGAGATTGCATCCTGATATTCAGATGTGGCCACTGCTGGCATGCTCTGGACTTGCACATCCTTGTCCATGAGCCAGGGGACAGGTTTGCCCACAGAGAGCAAATTGCATCGTCCCCAGGGGCACCCTGCTTCTGGTCTGCTAGTGATAAAAAGTATAAGATCCAGGAGTGCAGGTGAAGAGGCCTATTGACCAGATGCACATTCTTAAAGATGTTTGTGGCAAACCATAAATACCAAACTTTGTAGAAGTAAGTCTTTGTAGCAATCAGTTGAATAGTTAATAACATGTAACCGTAAATAGCGACCTTTGCAGAAGCATTTGTTTCTAACTGCTAGCTGGAGATTTGTGATATGTTATCTTGAAAAGGTCCCAGTCTGCAGTCTTTTGCCTAAGGAAAGCAGGAAGGAGATAAAGAGGAGCAGACACACCCTGACTTCAAACCAATAAAGCAATTAAGAGAGTCCTGCTGATGAAAGATGAAAAAAACAGTGTGAGGAAGACTGCTGGCCTTCATCCCCGATGACAACCCAAGACCACTGGGGAGGTGGAACCAGGGCGGAGAACAGGAAAATACCTATGTTAATGAGCTCCAAGAAATAATTGTAATAACCCTTCTTATGAATATGTATTCCCTTGTAACATAAATTGTGGCTTGTGCCAGCATAGGGTGTGCAGGATTGGAAGAGATAACCCCCTCTCACCCAGTGCTGCAATAAACATACTTGCTTCATAACTCTCTACAAGTTTTGGAGCTCATTCTGCAGGTCATCACTAGGGTCCAGCTCCCATCCCTTTGGGCAACCAGGCTGCTCTGCCCTTCTCCCATCCCAACAGCATCAGCTGTTCCTGCCCCTGACACATCCCCCTTCACCAGTGTGACAGCCACTGAGCACCAGACCTAAGGCTGGCTTCCTGGCATCCAGGCTGGTAATCCTCCAAGCCTGGAAAGCTCCCCAAGTAATTAGCAGGCCCCTCCGTGTCAGCAGTCTGCAGACCCCATGGATCATTCACCACATGGTGCCAGGGTGCCAGGAAGAATGGAGATCTGCTTTAGTGTCTCAAACAGTGTGTGATGTGGCCTGACCACCTGGCTTAAGAGAGGTAGTTTCTGTGGATGTGGACACTCCCTCTTTTCACTGCAACAGTGCCACTAAAAGACACAGCTCTGGAGGCACTGGCCAGGCCTCATGGAGGGTGATGGGGGCATGGCAATTTACAGGGATCCACATCATTTTCAGGGGGCCCAATGGCTCCCCTCCATACCACCAGCCCCACTGCATTGCTCTGCTCTACACTACTCCACACCACCTGCACATCCCAGACAGCATCCTCCACCCATGCAGCTCCACCAGCTCTGCAGTTGTTAGGATGGTTCAAGAGGAGGGCCATAAAGGTGATGAGGAATCTCTGTGATTTGTTGGATGCAGTGGGGAATATAGTGGTCAAGGATAAGGAAAAGGCTGAGGTTCTCAATACCTTCTTTGCCTCAGTTTTTAGTAGCAAGGCCATTTGTTCACTGATACCCAGCCCTCTGAGCTGGAAGATGAGGTGGTAAAGTCACCATTCCTGGAGGTTTTCAAAAGCCATGGCACTTTGGAACACAGTTTAATAGCCATGGTGGTGTTAGTCAACAGCTGGACTCTGTGATCTTAGGGGTCTTTTCCAACCAAAACAATTCTATGATTCTATCAGCAGGCCGGAGTGCTTCTTCTATGCAGACAGGTCAAGGGAATTGGAATTGCTCAGCTTGGAAAAGAGAAGGCTTTGAAGAGACCTTATAGCAGCCTTCCAGTATTTGAAGGAGTCTACAGGATAGTTGGAGAGGGGCTTTTTACAAAGGTATGTAATGATAAGACAAAGGGTAACTGGAAGAGGCCAGATTTAGATTAGACATAGGAAGAAAATCTTCACTGTCTGGGTGGTGAGGCACTGGAACACATTGCCCACAGAAGTCATGGAGACATCCACAAAACAGACAGCAATAACTACCTGAAATGTGTATTTATTGTAATTACTTCAACACTCCTGACACACTAAACTTACAAGTTTGGATTTCAATCAGGAGTATGCTGTTCCACAACCAATTAAGCTATCTAGAGAGAGGTGAACTAAAATGTGCATTAACCTGCTCAGAAAGGGAACATCTTCCTCTCAAGGTGCCCAAACATATATGCTCACCAAAAGAGCCTGAAGACTCCTTAGATGAGGTCTCAATCTAAGGGAAGAGCATCCAGCTGCCAGGCTACTTGCTGCATGGAGGCCAGCTCCAAACATCTCCATTGCAGGACTCCATTCAAACCCAGTCGAGGGTGCACTGTGGTCACTTTCTTAATGAGTTGGAGGATTGAGTGTTCCAAGCAATCCAAAAGCAGGGTTGGAGCTTCGGAGCTCTGAGGCACCAGTCAATGCTTGCAAGGCTTCAAGACGGTCTTTAGCAGCTCCTAACAAGTTTCTTGCCCTTTGTCTGTCAGGCTTTTTGTTTATCAGGCAATTGTACTTGCCACAGCTGCAACCCTGGAAATTTTCAAACCCAGGCTGGATGTGGCCTTGAGCAACCTGATCTAATAAGAGATGTCCTTACCCTCCACAGAAGAAGTAGGAACTAGATAATCCTTAAGGCCCCTTCCAACTCAAACCATTCTGTGATTCTTTGATACACATTTCTAGTTTTCTCCAATAAAATACCCTCCAAAACTAATCCTAAATGGAGACTGTGGACTGAACTGACTTGGATTTCAGTCTAAACAGGCAGCTTGAAGGTGATTGTGGAGACAAGACAATTTAGTAGGGCTGTGGTATTCAATAGTATTCATTAATATTACATGGAGAGAGTAGCTCATTTGAGACAAGATAAAATTTTCCATGCTGATTCCTGCTTTAGACTTACAGCATTACATCCTGTAAACAGAACTAGGTCACGGAGCTTTGTCCATATTTTAAGCATGTTAAGACATGAAGGGATTAAAGTATGAAATAAACACCTTACAAACAAGAGTAATCACAATAAACTTACATTAAAATTTTCTTTAAAGTGTGGGGGTATTTTAACTTCTAAGTTGCACGTAGCTTTTGGAAGAAACAGGTTTTTCTGTTTTTTGAAAAGGTAGCCAGGTGAATTGAAATAGTAATCCTTTAAGTGTGCACATAAGTGGTGAGACTGTTATGCTGTGATGGCAAATTCAATGCCAGTTGCATTCCTTGAGGAACAAAGACTCAGAAAGCTGCACACTTGCATCCAGTGAACTTGGCAGTTAACTCACTTTTGTTCTGTCCTTGCTGTACCTTTCCACAAGAAAGAGAAACTGAAAGAATTAGGGGGAAACAAGAGTGATGTGAAGAATTTAGATGAATATAAACCTGCTTCACCTTTGCTTCAGACCTGGAAAATAAAAGAAGTATGATTCAAAAGTAGAGAGGTCATATTCCAGGAATAACAACACAGCCTGAACCGTTGCAGTAGCTAGTATCTTACTTCCCCAAGGAACTTCTGTGTTAGAATTTACTCATTGTATCATCATTTATTTGGTACATAGTATGACACATGAATAAATAATTAGTATAGAAACTATACTAATTTTGTCCCATCCTATGTTCTTTCTAAACCTGCTTCACCTTTGCTTCAGACCTGGAAAATAAAAGAAGTATGATTTAAAAGTAGAGAGGTCATATTCCAGGAATAACAACACAGCCTGAACCGTTGCAGTAGCTAGTATCTTACTTCCCCAAGGAACTTCTGTGTTAGAATTTACTCATTGTATCATCATTTATTTGGTACATAGTATGACACATGAATAAATAATTAGTATAGAAACTATACTAATTTTGTCCCATCCTATGTTGCTTTCTTCAAGAGGATCATATCTGTGTGATGAAGATTGCATCTGAATGGCCTCTTTTCTCTGTAAAGCTTGCCCAGATGAAATTCATATTTGCATCCTTGAATTGTGAAGGCAAATTCTTAGTTATGAATTCCCCTTTTTGCCTTGCTTTTCTGCATAGCTCTACCCAGGCATTGTAGGGATTTTCCAATGGGACTACTATCCTTGGGGATGGATGGAAGATATTTTCATTTCAGCAAGCTTTCTTCATAAATTTTTGTTCCTGAAATCTTACCTCCATTTAAGTCAGTGTTAAAAATACCTCTATTCTGCTGGGGCCAGAATTTTATTCTCTGCCAACAGCAAAGTGAAGACAAATCTCCAGTATATCTGCCTCTTAGCTTGTTTTCGTTAGTGTTGGGGGAATGGAAAGCAGCTTATATCCAAACTGGCAATTTTAGGCTGTGACTAATGTACAACCTAATGTACAAAAAGTCAGCTGGATGACAGTAGGAAAGGCACTAATTTGTACCACCTAATAAAGAATCTAGAGACAGCGATGGCAGTTAGTCCCCTAATCCTTTATTTTGGGGAGCGTGTGTGTGAACTGGCACAAGATAATATTTTGGCTGATTGTAGAAAAGCCTTATGCTGCAGAAAACATTTTGCACTTGGCACTTAATGTCACCTTTTTACTGTTCAAAGGCACTTTTAGTGGTTCCTTGGGTGCACCGCTGAGATATGTTGCTGATAAAAATGCTTTTTAGTATCTTTGTTGATGCATAATAGAAAGGGCACTTTCTGAGGTGATCAACTCTGGCTCAGCAAGCACATTCTGCAGCATAGCAGGGAAATGTGGTATACAGGGGGAGTTTTCTGAGATGAGGAAACCCCAGGAGAGTGCAGAGATCTACCAGGAGCTTGCAGCTCTCAGGAGAGAGAGAGACCCATGAGACATGTGTGGGGCCAGTCACCACCTGCTCTTACAAAGGGCAGCCCTGGGTAGTGACAGTGACCAGGATTACTGCACACAGGGCACATTATGGCAGCATTTTGTGGGACAGTGTACCAGGAAGGCACCTCTTCAAAGGAGAGATATGCCATTGGCCAAGTGGGGAGACTTTTAGTCCACATAGCCCAGCAACTGGACAACATTCTGTGACCCTCTGCACAAGACAAAGGCACTCATCATACCTAACCCTGCAGGAAAAATGATGAGCACTCATCTGACAGTAAAGGCTGCAGCTCCAGCGAGGTCTTCACCGCCTACCTCAGCAGTGTCTGAGACTCCCACCAAGAGAGAGCAGCTGAAGGGAGAGGCTATAGTAGAGAGTTCAGACTGCAGGAAGTGCCTAGATCTTTCTCTTGGGGCAGGGACAAACATTAGCTGTCTGCAAAATGGGTGTTCAGGTAAAGGATCTCCTGCAGCAGGAGGCAGTGGGAAGACTGTGTTACATCAGGGACACAGAAGGAGTTAGGTAGCTTGTTCCAAGCACAGCTAACCCACAGCTCATGGCCAAATAGCTGAAAAACTCCTGTGCTGGCATACAGAGAAGGACCTGCAGGAGGAAGGCACTTACCTCAACTTGTCCCTTGCAGAACCACTTTGCTGCTTTGCAGACTGTAGAGGAGAGACCTGTCAAATCAGGGAAAGTGCTGGAGCTGAGAACACAGCCTGGTCTGCTTCCCTGGTAACAACCAGCATAAATGAAAAAAGGCAAGGGGTGATGATAGTAGGTGACTTTTATAAGCCATCCCTTCATGATGCCAATAAGATCACAGTCCTGTAGACATCACCTGTTTAACTTTACTTGTTTATTCCCCATGCTACATGTGCTTGCATAGAGGCATGAAAGTTGGGCCCTCAATGTAGCAGTTGCTTTGTGCTGCTCTTCAGATGCTGAGATGTGCAGGCACCAGCTGTGTCAGATGCAACAACCTTGGCAGAAACAGACACCTAATAAAGATAAAGCCTTGTCCCTCCCAGACATTATCCCCAGTCCCCCTTCCCATGTTCTTACCCTGGTTTTGTGTGGTTGGGTGAGTTCAGCCCTCCAAGAATTGACCACATTGCTTCTTCAATTTAGGGTATAAATAGAGATGGAGTGCCACTAGTCATGTTTTCAGCTGATTTCCATGCAGCAAGTGGCCTGGCAATGGGATCCTCTGCCTTTAGAATGGGACACCATCTAAGAATACTTCTGTGAACTGAGTCCACACCCCCACCCTGGGTGTTTGTGTTGGGTACTCTTGAGGAGACTTCCTGTTTAAGAGTGAGTATGTACACATTTTGGTTCTTCTTTCTAGAAAAAAAGTATTCCTTCAGGTGATAGCTTAATTGGTTGTGCAGTAGAATATTCCCAACTGACTACCAAGTTTGTATTTTGTGCCACAAGGAGTGCCAAGTAATTTTGGTTACAATAGATCTGCATTTTTTGGATAGATGTTGCTGTCTGCTTTGTGGGTGCCTTCATGACATCTATCTACCCACCTGATGTACTCTCTAGAGAGATGTGCTACTTACTGGGGGCTCATATCAGATGTCACTGAGAGATTACCAAGCCTCATACAATCCACTATTATCCACCATTATTGTTTCATGCGGGCAGAGTGCTGGGAGCAGGAATCAGGGACTCTGAAGTCCAGGTAGTTTTCTCTTCAATCCTTTCAGTCAAAAAAAAAAAAAAAATTATCCTTAGAATCCTTAGAATTTATAGTGGGCTGATACTTTGTGCAGCATTGGACAAGCTGGAAAACTCCAAAGTGATTCCCCTACACATAGAAGAGAATCCTTTCCTAGAGAATGTGTTTCTCCTATTTTCAGACATTAAGATAGAAATAGGCTGCTTGTATAGGCAGTGTTGAATTTGAAGGATTCAAGGAAAATTCAAGAGGAGATGTAAGTATTAACTGTGCAGTGCTCAAAGACAATAGGATTGATTTAAGCAGGAAGTAAAAGTATTTAATTTAAAAGGGTCACATGTTCCATTTGTGTGGATGGAAGGTCTCAAGTAAGATAGAAGCTTTTCTCTGCATTTCTTAAGATGATTTTGCAGAATTGCTGTTTCAATAAATATGTAGCCTAGATCTTTATCCGTTGATCTAGGAAGCCATGTGTCTTTCCTTGTATTTCTGCAAAAGAATGAATGTGTGCCAGGTTCAGACCAGAAGTATGAAATCCAAGCAGTTATGACTTAGATTAGGATATTAAGATAGTAAGTGAAGACATCACTGACCAGAGATCTTGCAAATATTGATCCCATTCCTATCAATTACATCTACTAATAACAATTCTGTCCAGTTTTGTGTCCATGGAGGCCTCAACATGAGCTAAGCTGATAGCAATGTTTATTTTCATATAAATTAGATACTGAGTTCTGATTTTGAGTTCTAATTTAGAAGTGAACTAAATATTGTTGAGCGGGGCTGAACTGAAGATATGAAGATTGTAATCTACCATTGAGCTTGAGGTCTTATGCACTAGGTGCTGTGACAGCAAAAGTTGTCTTCACTGCACCTTGCCAATGACCCTTAAACATGCATTGAAGCACACTATTAGTAGGAGCTCGTTAAACCTGCCAGGTGACAAAGATAACAAGGATGCAATTTTCTTCTAAATAAACCAGTCTCTGTGGTGCCATAGGAACGGATTGTATTGTGCAGTTGCTATCTCAAATAACACTTACCCACGATAAATTTATATATATGAATGTTTCATTAAGAGCTTATCTAGGGAGGAAAAATGTGCAGAGAAAACACTCACTCAAATGCATGCGTTTGCATTTTGAGAAACACAGGAAGGCATCCAGAGAGGAATTTCACCTGCCTGAAGTAAGAGCTTTAAGTTCATCAGACAGACAATTAACGGAGGTGTTTGCGTCTCATGCACTGTCTCATATCTCAGTAAGTTGCATCCCTTTGCAGTCTAGGTATTTTCATGGCCTCTCTACCCCACCACACCACACACAGTGTCTTGAGACATTCCACTGGGGTCAAGTAACTTGGCACATGTTTAACAGGCTTGGAAAGCAGGAATGAAAATTAGCATGTCTTGAGTATTTGTGTTCATGTTTTAATATAGCTATTTGGTTATTAGGCCAACCTGTTGCAGAATTTTCAGTTTGAACAATTATAATGTTAACACAAAGATATTCCTTTAAGTCTCAGACCTATATCATCTGATTTCTTGAAACTCACACTTCTTTGGTGAAGACACATTAACATTTTAAAAACACATTCACTGAGGGAAGATGAAAGGTTTTCATTGCTTACAGGGGTGTAATTTTTAATTTGTCTCTCATCTTTCCTCACCTGTTTCTGCTGATCTATTCCAGCAAAGCTATCAGCAATGGCAATCAGCAGCTAAATGGAAACAGTTCATGTGGTGAGAAAAAATAATATCAAGTGAGTGGGAAATTCCAATGCTAGTCACTCCAGAGGTCCGTCATTTTGATTTCAGCTTTGCTCTACAGTGGCTGGGCTCATAATGTGGCTCTGGGCATCTATTTTTGGTTGCTTATCACAAAATGAACATCCAGGTCACAACAGTGTTACTCAAGAGCATTACCACAGCATTTCAAAGAATTTCCAAGAATTTATACTTGAGTGGAATTAAATTAATCCTTTTGAAACCAAAAAGTGAATTCACTTTAAGGATTTAAAATATAGAAATATATGTTCTGACAAAGTGTATGTTTTATTTGCCATTATTTGGTGTAAATTATTTTATTTTTCCTTTGGAAAGCTGAATCTGGCATTGTGATCTTTGGATTTGTTAGCCAGAAAACCCAATAAAAATGGAAGGAGCGAATGGAAGTTTTTGTGGGAAAAAACAAAATCAATAAATTGAAAAGCATTAAAACCATGCAAGGTTTCATGAGAATATTTTGCTTGAGTTGTAGCAAACATTTCATTTCTACTTAGCATGACTTTGGATTCCACTGGTTTGGAAACGTCTGAAAGGCATTTCACATAATTATGAAATACAAATGTTTCATACCAGAAAAAAATACAATGTTTTACATTCTCAGACAACATCCATTCATCACAAGCAACTTGGAGAAACCAGCGAGGGCTTTATCCTTATTCAGACACCAGAGAATCCTAATGGGGGTGCCACTTCTGTCTCACAGCTCCTGGAATGGTCTGTGCAGTCTGGACAGCTTTGCAAAGCCCACACTACATGAGTGAAGTGCTAGGCCTGATAGTTTCTGGAACCAAACACTGAACACAGACTTCAGTGGAGCAAGGGGAGTGGGGACCATGTTATGCTGGGCTCTCCCAAGGTAGAATATGAGTCCACAAGCCCATCTTGATGTAAAGAGTTGGATGTGACCATAAGAAGTATTCAACAGGGAAGCAACACAAGCATTTTCTCAGTCTGTGGCAGCAGCCAATTTTTGTGCTTTTTAAATACAAAGATCCTGCAAGCACACTAAAAATGATGCCTTGAGATGCAACATTTCAAGGGTTGATTTAGAGCATTGGACCTGCTTTTCTCCTGTGCCTATTGAGAGGTCTGGGCTGCATGAAGGGTCACCAGCCGTGGTGCTTGTCCATGCATGTTCTTCATAATCACCTGAAGGGTGATAGCCAGGTAAATACTGATCGCGTGGCCTAAAGAAATCCAAATGTCTGATCGTTCAAAAACATTTTGCTGCTGAGAAGAGACCCTCCTGGTGTCTTCAGTCAGATGCTGAAGCAGGACAGGCTTCAGCTGGAATTTGCCAGGCTGGGAAAAGGCTACATTTTCACCTGTAAGAGAACATGAATGAAGAAGTTAAATGAGAAGCCTGTTAGTGCAATACTTCTACTCGAATGCATTCTCTTCTTGACTACCACTTACCTTATTTGACTATTACTTACCTCATTTATTGGCTTAATCAGACAAGAGCTAAAAGTGTCCCACAGGAAATCTTTCAGAACCTGTAATTTCTGTTAAGGGGGAATTTATAGCTCAATAACACAGTGCTTTAAAAACTGACTACTAAGAGAACCACACAGGCACCGGTTAATATATATTTGTAATGCCCTTCACAAATCTGTGCACAGCAATCACAGAGATGGAAGTTAATTTAAAATATATGGTTTATATGCACAATATCTTAGAATTAACATAAAACCAGCAGACAGGTGAAATTAATGCAAAGAAATATATGCAATGTGTCTCATGTTAAAAACCATTTCTGGCAAAAGTCTGTCTTAAAAGCACTTGATAATAATGTTTCAGTGGTGTGATATCTCTTTGTAATTTTTTGTTCCAAAATCCTACAGCCATGCTGAAAATGAGGACTCTCTGCTAACATTAAATCAATGTGCTGCTTAATGGCTTGTATTAACTTCTCTGTCAGGGAGCAATGGACCTGTAGCATTTCCTATAATTGCTATGTATAGATATTTTCTATACTAGGTGTTGTACGTGCCCCCATTAGTCTGGAAACAATCCCTGATTCCAAAAGCATCACTACAGATCTTAGCTGCAAGCTTGTTATAAAAAGTACCACTTCAAATCCAGGCAAATAGCAGAGATCAAAAGCTGCTTTCATTCAGAAAAGCTTTGAGTTGCCATTTTACAGAGGACAAAAGGCTTGTGTAATTTTTACTTACTTCAGGCTGGATCCTTTGATCCAACACCTTCCTTGACTCTGTTCCAATACATGTTGCCATAGAAAAGTTGAGAGCACTTTACCCATTGGCACCTGAGCAGAGTTTGGCCTCTGGTTTGTTAGCACTTTTCAACAGCCCAGAGAGTGACCTCCTAGGCCACCCTGCAGGCCCTGTAGATGCACATCTCCTGCTGTTCCTCCAGAAAACATCTGCTGGTGGACAGTAGGAGAAGAGCTTGCATTTATTGTGTGCAAGCAAAATTGTTGGAGAGACTTTTTTTTTTTTTTTCTAGAAGAGAAGTGGTTTGTGTGCCCTTTGGAAGCCATCCATAGAAGCGGGGAAGTCAATGCTGAATTGTGGAGAGACAAATGATATTGGGCTTTCCTTGAGACACAGCCGGAATGGACATAAATGTGAGTTATCCGAGTTGTTGTTACCTCTGTCTGGCCTGATGACTATGACTTCTATGCCCAATGCTCGTCAAAATATTCAGTCGAGAGAATTATATTTTATATTTTGGACAATAAAAGTGATTACTAATACTTGTCTTGAATCAAATAGGTGCATTTTTATTACCTGTTTTGTTTCCCTTGTGTTGATATTTCCAGAACATTCAATATACTGTGGGGAAAAAAAAACAAACAAAAAACAAAACAAAACTATTTGAAATGAATGTGTTTTTTTAAAAAATATTTTTAGTGAAAATTACTGTGACTCCAACTTTCTGTTTAGCTTAGAATTGTTCTTCATGGTCATTCACAAAAAAAAAAAACCCAAAAAACGAAAAAAAAAAAAACCCACATTTCTAGAAATGTATTGGTAGAATTAATTCATGATTCTATTTTTGATACCCATCATTGTTGCAAATACTCACACTCGTTGTCTCTTTCCTGACATAGAACAGGATGCAGAGCTTTTCATTGTCTTACAGGCCAAGCACTCTTTTGGCTATACATAACTTTAAAAGATTGTGCAATTTTCCATTGCAAGTGCTTAAAAAAACACCACCATGCAAGCAAAACCCAACAGAAAATGCAAGTGCTTCTTTAAAGATATTTTCTTAATTTTTCCAAGCCTGATTTTTATTCTATATTTTTTTCAGTTACTACAGAAACCGATTTTGCTTTCAAGCAATTTTTCTATATTAAAGCTATGGCTGTACATCCTGAATTCGATCTGATTTCTTCTTTATGGTTAATTGTGATTTTTTTGTATTACTGTCAATTGAAGCTGCTTGCTGAGACCACAATCTTACATTGCTAGATGCTTTATTAATAAATAAGTTAAGGCAACCATCATCCTGAAAGTCTTCTAAATTAAATCACCCAGGCAAACAAAGCATGAGAAAAATTAAATCTGATCCTTCCTTTATTGCTCAGGTACTGAGACACATAGGAGATCAATGGCAAAGTTCATATTGGAGCGTCAGAATGATGAATACTTACTTCACTGTATACACACCTACAGTGACCAAACAGCCCCAGTGCTTTAGGGGAGCCTCCTGCTGACCTAGAGCAAGAGATTTTTCCCAGGGTGCACACTGTAGATTGTGGGTACAGCAAATGTTGTAGTGAGTTAGTACAGAAACACACTTCCTAACAGAGCTTATTGTGTCACAGGACATTAATCACATATCCCTCATCTGCTTGCTATCATGGTGACTGATCTGGGACATTCAGCCTCCCTCAAGGTTTCACCAGTGAGCCTTTCTCTCTTAGCCCTTCTTCACTTCCTCACCAACCTCAGCCCCAGTTTAAAGTACTTCAGGCTTTTCAGTCTGAGCAGCCCAGCTGTACACCCAGACATGCAGCAGGTTCTCCACTGCAGCACTGTTGTCTCCCCGATGTCCCTGGACTTTTATCTTCCCACATTCCTGACCTCCTGATCCAGGTTTCATTTCACTAAAATGAAAGGAGATAGGAGGAAGAAGGTGAAACACATTGGCTGGTGGAGTTCCAGATTGTCTCCTCCTTCAGTGATGAGTGAGTAAGGCTCTCATGGCTGCAAGACTTCCAGGGCTTGTACTGAAAACCAGATTAGCCCTGGATAATCAGATATGAGTTGTGGCACTGTAAGTTTTGTACCAAGGCAATTTCTCTGCTTGCCTCTGCTGTTACAATAGTCTGAAACACAGCAGCGAGGAAGAAACCAGAATTTTCTGTGGCAAGTGTTTGCATCATTATATATATTGTTTTTCACCTGAATATTTACTACTACTTTGAATTACTACATTCACATGCTATATAATAATTGCTATGATTAGAGTTACATAACGATCTCTTAAACTCTCAGAAAGCATTGTTTTTCTGTCTCTCCTCCCTAGACTCTTTAGCCATTCAAAGAAAGGATGTCTGTGGGCTGACACTTCCCTCTGTCTAAATAAAATTGCAGAGGAAAGCTGGGTGACCACTGCAAACAGCAGCTGAAAAGTTTAGAGATGGACTAGTGTTTTTTTTCTGGAGGGAGTTCTTTTCTGCATACTGATGAGAATGACTCTACCAAGTAGAAATCATAAGTATTCATGTTGCCCATCTCTGAGATGAGGTCAAGTACAGCTGTCAACACTGTGCCTGTGCTAGCTTCTCTCAGTGTAAGGGAAGGGCCCTACCTGCTTGATTATGACAGAAGAGATGCTGAGGAGTAAAGCTCCTATGACTGAGAAAGCCATTAACCCTCTGGGTGCAGAAACAGTTGGCAGCAGCTGTTCTTTCAGTTGCTATAGGTGGGATCAGGCAGTATATAGTTACCTGTGCTTGCAGTGAAGAGGTCCCTAGTGCAGCTTTCAATGAACAGTCGCAGGGAGGGGTACCGATCCAGCTCTGACATCCTGGAGTTCAGTGAGGATAATTTGCTCTTGTTCCCAGCAGGGTAAAATAAACCCAATCAAGGTCTGTATGCCTAAAACTCGGTTTGTGTTTTGAGTATTTCTAATTTATTTTGCAGCCTTTACTATAGATACGCTTCAAGTTGCATGATCTAATTTCCTTGTAGTGCACGTGAACCCCACCTGTGCTTATTGAATCAGTGCGTTTACTGCCACAGAGAGAGATCATACAAATATGTCTTTGTTTTCTCTTCAGCAAAATGTCTGAATCACTGTTTTTATTGCTTGCTTCATGATATTCTTGCTTTGAGAAAGGACCATTTCATTAATTCCCACAGGAATTCCTACAGCTTGCCCGACATTTCTTGAGGTTGAAAGTTTGAACTCCTGTGGCATTTGTATGTGGTAGCTGGATATTCCTGCATGGAGATTACAGCTTTGATACTATCTGGGTTTCCTGCTTTTAAATCTCATTAGGTGTGTGAATGTAAGATTTGCTGAGCAGCAGAGAAAGGAGATGGATCACCTTGTATGTGAACTGCCTTTCCTTTGTTACGAGTAGTTACACAGTCCTGCTAAGAGCAGGAGGGAGATTGAAGCACATGGCACTTTTAGAAGTGTTTTCTTCCTGATCTGCAAATTATCGATGGTGCTTCTGCTTCCTTGAAGCCTAAATATTTGTGTGGTCCCACAAAAAAATAGCAAGCTCTTCAGTGGGGTTAGTATTGGGCTTGTGGATCAGGCAGTTCTGCTGACCGTCTGGACAATGCAATTTGTGCTACCTGAGTGTACCTTATGGGACTTCTGAGACTAAGAGCAGCTGTCTTGAAAAAGGCTGGCTCAGGCATGCTCAGACAGTCACACTGGCCTACAAGCTGGTTCTGAGATATCCATACATGCTGAAAACAATGAAAGTTGGAAGGAAACTGGGTGTGGTACCTCTTTTGCCCATTCGTGCCCTGGAAATCAGGTCCTGGAGGTGGAACGACACCTCTGTTACTGCAGACTGGAATGGAGTGCCTATCAGGCAAATTATGCAAATAAGTTCAATAATTACATCTAGTAGAGAACATGATTCCACTCTGCTGCTACTAAATCATGAATTCCTATAATCTCAGCAATTTATCCCTCTGGGATTTTAGGACTAGTGCTCTACGCCTTTCTAATATTCATGGGCTTCTATTGTTTTATCTGTTAAACCCAACTCTTCTTTCCAGCTTGTATTGAACCTCTGGTTCCTGTGAAATGCATGTGGAGACTGGTGTTCTTGAAATTATTGCTCCAGGATAACTTGCTCCTGACATTTAGAATGAAATAGCAAAGCAGCTGATTCAGCTCTTACAAGTAGCGTAGAAGTTCGCTTTCATAACAGCTATTGCTGATCTAGTAATATCACAGATGTATCATTGACTTCCAGAGGAGCAGAGCAGAAGGTTGCTCCGTTAAATTAGGCATAAGAAATGTGGAGATTTTTTTTTCCCCCTGCTTCTTTCAGAACTCCGCCTCTCCTTGTCAGTAGCCTTTCTATACAAAGTTTGCCAGTGCTGAGAGTGTCATTCCCACAGAAACCTTCAGCCCTGGAAGACCCTGGGCAGTCTCTGCACAACACTTTATGTGCTCACCTGTAAATGCATTGACAGAAACATGAACAAATGAGGCAACAGAGTAAAGAAAGAGGCTTTCTGGAACTTCTTCACTGCTTCATAAATGTGATCACAACTGTAGTGTGTCACTTTTAGTAGTGAAATGGGAAACTTTGCTGCTCTCTAGGTCTGTTGGCAGCTCAGGCTCAGAAAGAGTCTCTGCCTGGGGCCTTGATGGGTTGAAAATCAGCTTTAAAGCCAGGTGACTTGCTAAGCTGACCCAGAAGCCTTCTACTCCCATGACTGGCAGAAAAGCTGAAAGGGAGCTGGATGTCTTGGCTCTGAAATACATACAGCTTAAGGGAGGCCAGAGAGGGGCAAAGGGGAGACTTTGGGAGTCAAGATCTGCAATTTAAAAGGTGTTTTGGTACATTAAGATGGAGTACTTGGAAGCCTTAGGGCCACATTCTCTGTAAGTTTTGCAGGTGGGATATGTTTGCATAATTATAGATATCTCTGTCTGATCAAATGCCTAGACCCTGTTAATGATGACAGGAAAGAAGCTGCTGCTTTTAAAGAAAGATTTGTCTGACTGCAAAATAGATGAAGTGAAAAACAGATCATATGAATCATCCAGCAATGATGCCTGCTTTTCCCTACTGACTATGAAGGCAGCTTTCATCACTAGATAACATATAGAGACTTCTAATGTAGGTTTCTCAAGTTACAGATCCCACAAATACTGAATCAACTTCAGAAATCAGGCTCTTGGTGAGCTGAGGCTGTCCTTGGACTTTCCCTGAATCAAGTGGGGAGTAACTGAAAGAGGATGGGCAAATAGGCCAGCTTGGATGAATAAATATGAGTATGTGATTACCAGTGGACAGTGTCCCAGCTCTACTAGCCCTATCCATAAATGCTCTCAGCATACTTTCTGGACCCTACTGAATGAGCCCTGGTAAGTCTCATCTGCCGCTGGTGTTTATCAGAACTCCCACTTCAGCTAGGGCACTGAGAGGTACAACAACTGCATTTCCATAATACCAAGGAGACAGGATTATTTCCCAATCCTCTTAAGATCACCCTTGATGGCTTCTGATGAGGTCACATAAACCCCAATGTTTTTAAAGATATAGATGAACCTCAGAGAGAGGGAATTAAATCAAACCCTCTCAGCTGCCACTGCCATAGCTTTCTGTATGAAAAATGGGAATAGTTTCACTGTTGATAGCCTTTAATATTTTTGCTCATGCAAATCACAAATTCTTAAGAATTGGTATTATCTCTTGCAACTTGTCTGTATAGTAAGGGTTTAATCTCAGCAGGAGCCTGTGGGTTTTTGAGTAACTCAAACAATGTAATATGTGATTTACTTACAAAGAAACAGCTCATCTGATTCTGCTCTAGAATTTAAAAATACCGTGTACTATATACTCTGCACATCACAATAATCACAATAAAATTCCCAAACAGACCATATAAAATGGTTAGATTTATGAGAGTGTTTTGTTCATTTTGGACTCAGTTCTCACTGATGCTATGACAATAATTCAATCTCACTCTTCCCCCACCCTGCCAAACTTTAACAAACCTCACCGTGTCGGAGCTGCAATTTTTTAGATATATAGCTCTGAAATAGCCATTTCAGACAATATGCTTTTTATTAACTTTTTTTTTTAAAAAGGCATAAAGCAGAGATTTCAGTATTGCTAGCTTGAAGAGCATGTGTTTTTTTAAGAGGTAGAATATGTAATGTTAGCTTCAAAGACATGAAATCTCTACATATGGAGTTCAGGATATATATATAAGATTCAGAAGAAGTTAATCAAAAGCCCAACAAAAAAAAATTCATCAAAGTGAGACATGTACAAGTGCAGATAGAAAAGCTTATTTCAGAATCAAGTAATAATTTGTTAAAATGGGACTAAAACTCTATGCTCTAAGAAAGTGCCAGAAAGAGAACTTTCCAAAAGAACTGAGAGGCAGCCTTGGGCACCAAGAGATGAATTAGCAGAAGCTCAGTGTCACAGGTGATGAGAGCTAACTATAGCTCTCCCTCTATCCTCACACCATCTTGGTGTGAGGATAGAGGGACTCTTCAGACTGACGGTAGCACACTGAGCCCTGGCAGATGCTTCATGCTTCTCACCACCTCTGGCTAGGAGTCTGGAAGCTCTTGCCTATGGGGAGCTGATGGGCAGCAGCCCTGGTCTGGCATTGAAGTCTAGTTTAAAGCTTTGCCTGGACTGTCAGCGTGTTCAAAGCCTTGCAGGATTTACTGTCAGCACTGTAGTTTTTTGTTGAATGATGTCTGGCTTAGTGGGCACTGGGGAGATTTCACAAGCTGGGATTTACATCTCTCTGCCTTCCAGAAGGTACAAATGGGCCGTAAACCAATTGCAAATGAATATTGGAAGTGTCCCCTAACCCTAAATACGTGTTCTGCTTCTATTGCTTCCTTCTTTGAGGAAAAGGCTATATTGGGAATGAAATACTGCAAGTGTACCTGCAATAGGGTGAAGCATGGCTCCATCACTCAGTCAGTGAGCTGCAGCACAAGTGAGATGCAGAAATGCTCAGTCCCGAGGGGATGGATGCAATTTTGGCCATGATTTCAGTGGCATGAATCTAAAGGGATGCAGAAATATTACAGCAATTGAGTGTGGAAGCAGAGCAGGGCTGTGCATGCTTTTCAGGATTTCAAGTCTGCACCATTGAACCCACTCTCAGTCCCACTTCTCTTGCAGTCTTTGCAGACCTCCTTTTTGCATATGATCCTACAACTTCCCCTTTTCTAGGAGTTTGTCTAATGCCACTGGACTTCCTGAGAAAAGCTGAGGGCCTGCAAAATGTAGCTTAGATTTAGGCAAAATATGTCACAGCTTAGCACAGCAACAACAAAGCTGAGATCTCACAGAGCTGGAAGGCACACTTAAGAGTCAGCTGGAATCATGAGGGATTTGGGAGCTGAAGAACATTTGCAAAATATGTTGACAATTGTGTGGATCAGCAGGAGGTGTTTTGTTGTTGTTGAAGCAGTTACAACATTATCTTAACAGCAAACCTTGCCCTCTCTTCTTTGTAAACACACAGCAAGACTCAATTTTCTCATTTGATTACCTGTCTCAGCTTAACAGGAACTACAGAATCCCACAAATGAATGCAAATACATTAAAAAACTAATTAACTGGAACTACTATGCTTGGAAAAAAAAAATTAGATATCCATATGCTCATGGCATCAAGCATCCACTTTGGTTTCTATTATGATAATGGCTTTGTATTAGAAGCAGTTGCAGGCTGCCAGACAAATAAGGATTGCAAATGCAGCTTTAATTGATGAAATAGTTAATCCAGAAACTAAGATTCTGTCTCTGCAATTTTCAATCACACATGGTAAGTTTCCAGCTTTTGAAGTACATTTTGCAGGTTTTCAGCTGTACGTAATTTAGTGTGGTTCTCTAAGCACCTGCCTCACAGCCTTTTCCTCCCCACACTGACTGACAAATTCTGAATCAAAGTGGGAAAGAAAAAAAGTCTGCTGCTTCTAAAATGAGCTGAATTTCCATCTGGATCAGAAAGGTTTGCTCCACAGTAGGATGCAAAAGGGCTGGCTCACTCTTTGCTTATACCAGTTTTATCATGCTGGTTTGAACCCAGGGCATATTCTCAGCTGGTGTAAATCCATATGATTCTAGCGACTTTAGTAAAGACATGTGGACTTAAGCTAACTGTCCCACAGATATTTTAAGTTTGGTTTGTTCATCCAGTCTGACAACACAGGCCACAGACCTTCACCCAGGAATACCTGTTTTGAATGCCATATGTTATAGATGAAATAGAGCATAGGTTTTAGGAAGATGAGTAAAACTAGAAGATTAGCCAGTATAAATGACTATAAATCCAAGATCCGACATGGTTTCTGTGGTCTGAGATTCCGGGATTGATCCCATCTTCATAGCTCTAACTAGGAGGGACCTCATCACATTTCTCTGGTAACTGTTTCTATTTGCCTCTCTTACAAAAAAAAATGGTTGTGTTTGCAGTTGAAATTCCCATGGTTGAGATCCATCTATGGGATTTCATCAATTATAGTAGGAAGCCCTCTCATACCAAATATCTTCTTCTTCTTGCACAGGGCATTTTAGTGTCTGACACTTTTGCTTTATTAACATGAGACAATAAGTTCCTAAAGACACAGACAACGTCTCCCTGGTGGAATCATTAAAAAAATCAGTCCATTTCCAAGTGGAGAAGATTAACCTGAGGCATTGTTTAGAATCTCTGGATCTGACCATGAGCAGCACCCTGGTGCTCCAGCATTAGTGCTGGAGCATTTGAAACCTTCTGGGATAACCACTGGTGGTGGAGCTACAGCTATGAAGCAAAATTTGTGTCTTGGGTTTCATGAAGTATTTAGCAGAACAGAAAGGTCCTGGCTCGGCTGCTGAGCACATAGACTGTGTGACATCACACACGCTCAACTATTATGCTGGGACATGGCCAGCGTCCCTTCACGGCTTCCCCTCTGTGAGTGCTCCAGCTAGCCACACTTACTGTAGTCTGTAGCTTCAAGGCTAGGAACAGTGCTATGGAAGCAAAATGCATATAAGGACAGAACAGTTGACTGCTGTGGAATATACCTTCTTTTTGCACACTGTTAGCAGATTTTTTTTGTTTTGGTGATTTTTTTTTTTTTCCAGTTATTGACTCTCATCTCAATGACTGAAACTGCAGCCTTGAGCAGACCAGGATATGGCTTGAGGCTTACACCTTATGCCTGTGAAGACCTTGCTGTTACAGACTCTGGTAAGTGCTAAAATTTTACCTACCTGCTAAAACTACCACCATAAGCTCAAGAGGAAAAAGCCAACCACACGGTTTTGTGGTGGCTGATGCCTGGGTAGATTCAATGTGTGTTGCGCTCATTTGTGGACTTCATATAGTTGGATGTGTCTGTCACTGAGGTCCCACTGCTGCTGCAAAGTGGCTCCAGCGTGGTAGATGTTCTGTCTATGCATGCGAGGAAGGTATCAATGGATGTCTCTGCCCTTGAGCTGTTAAAATTGAGAAGTCAATGAAACACTCGTAAGGTCCTTTTTTTTGACAGATGTTATGTTCATTATTTATGGAGGCCTGAGCAGGGTCAGCTGTCGCCTGAGAATTAATGTCATTCGAGAGGGTGATACAATATTACATTCAGAGAGAAACATTTCCAGTGTAAAGATCAATAAAGATGACTAGATGCCAAAGATGGACAGGAGAAATCACCTGTCAGGTGCTTCCTTCCACCTGCTGAGAGCAAATCTCCTCTCATGTGATGTGTGCTCTAAGGATAGACACATTCAGGTAAGAAACATGTAGAGCAATTTGGATATTAGGACTCCAGGCAGATCATCAAATTATTGAAGTTGGTGTAGTCTCCATTGTTGGAGTTGCACACTGATTTCAACTGAAGTGTGCCTGCCTCCATTGCACAGGATGTGGCTATGGTCTTTCTCATCCTCTCTCTCCAGAGCAGTGATACTTCACATCTGCTTTGTTTAGTTGTCAAAAAGAGGCTGAAGTTGCAGGGCAATGTAGAGCCAAGCTACTTATTTGCTTGTTTAAATTATTTTTTTAACAGTTACTAAAAAAGCAACATCTCACCAAACAAATACAGCTGATGCCTGTGTCAAGAGATAGAGCTGAATGATAGATCAGCTGCTAGTGTAATCAGTGTGTAGTGGGAGCAAGATTGATTTAATTGGCTTCTTTACTCCAGTTTTGCCCCAAGCTGCCGATGCTTCCATCTGTTCTAAGTGCATCATCAGGAGCAGATGATGCAGAACAGGCCAGACATTCACAACTCCTAATTCCTACTGATGAAGTGTCTATTGTTCCGAACGGCTTTCTGGACTCTCCAGCACATGGCTTGAACAGCTGTGGATGGAGACCTCTCACATGGCATTACACACTGAATCATAGAATGGTTTAGGTTGGAAGAGACCTCAAAGATTATCCAGTTCCAACCCCCTGCCATAGGCAGGGACACCTCCCACTAGATCAGGACACTCAAGACCTCATCCAGCCTGGCCTTGAACACATCCAGGGAGGGAGCAGCCACGACTTCCCTGGGCAACCTGTTCCAGTGTCTTGCCACCCTCACTGTGAAGAACTTCCTCCTAACATCACATTTAAATCTCCCCTCTGCCAGTTTGAACCCATTTCCCCTCATCCTGTCATTACAAGTCTGTGAATAGTCCCTCCTCAGCCTTCCTGTAAGCCCCCTTCAGATACTGGAAGGTTGCTATAAGGTCTCCTCAAAGCTTTCTCTTCTCCAGGCTGAAAAGACCCAATTCTCCCAGCCTGTCCTCATAGTAGAGCTGCTCCAGCCCTCTGATCATCTTCGTGGCCTTCCTCTGGGCTCTCTCCAGAAGTTCAATGTTCTTCCTGTGCTGGGGGCTCCAGAACTGCACACAGTAGCACACACTGAAGCCTGGGGCAGACCCTCCACTCTGATTTGGGAAACAAGAGCAGCAATGCTTTAGAAGATGAGGAAATATCTTCCTGGGTTAGGAAGTAATGAAGGTACAGACTATCTGATTTGCATCAGAGAATTATTTCTCTGGTTGGAGATGTTCTATTTTATGACCTCACTCTCCATGTCTACTTATTCTGACAGAATAAATAGATTGTTCTGCTGTTAATGAAGTATGTAGGATCCTTTTTTGGCACTAGCACACATCTAATGTGGGGGAAGAAAATAATTGTTCAGATTTGTTTAGTCTTGCACCACTGGGTTTGACAATCTGCCAGGAAGCAGGAGCATCATTTGACAAATGCCCTACTGTGTCGCCTACCTGTTCTATGTCTCTTTAGCTTGTAATATTCAATAGATTGATGGATGGTATCTAAAATGGAGGAAATGCAGCTTCTTGACAGTTTGATTTTTCAGTTACTAGTTGGAAAAAAAAGTATGGAATGAAATTGCTGGACCAGATGGAGAATTTACCAGATGCATTTCTAGCTATGGAACATTCCCTGTGCAGTTATTTTAGCTCTTAATAACTGCAACATGCATTGACAAAATCTTTGAACATGGGGTCTGCAGAGAAAATATATTTCTGACTGAGAGAGGCTGAACACATTTCTCAGGACAGAAAAACAGAGGTCTGCACAGCAATAACTATTTCAATTATCTGGACAAAGAAGGTGGAAAGAAAGTGTGGCTGATTAAATTGGTGGCCAGTGGGAAGGGAAGAGAAGAATAAACATAATGCTATTTAAAAGCAAAATTGAGAAAAGCATTTCACTTTCCTTGTCTTCCATAACCCCACTGTGCCCATCTCACTCAACACCTCTATTTCATGTGATGCTGGGAAGGGTTTCCTCATAGTGATGAATCCAGGGAGCTATCCTGTGCTATTACCAAAACCATTTGTGAGAGGATTTAAATTGCATGCCACAGACGGAACACAATCTGATAAAGAGTAGAAGCTTAGAGACACTTCTTTTGCCTGTCACAAGCCACCTCTGTGCTGTTTCATCAGCAATATAAAATGAGTTAAAGCAACCTGAAGGTCTTGTTTCTGGGTAGAAGAACAGTTACAGAGCAAGTTAGTAGTACTGGCAGTCTGGTGAAGTCCCCACTGACTGGAAAAGGGGGAACATAACTCCCATTTTCAAAAACAGTAGGAAGGAGGATCCAGGGAACTACAGGCCAGTCAGTCTCACCTCTATGCCTGGTAAGATTCTGGAGCAGATCCTCCTGGAGGCACTACTGAGACAGAATAGTGAAGAGGTGAGTGGGTCCAATGAGCATGGCTTCACCAAGGGCAGATCCTGCCTGACAGACCTGCTGGCCTTCTATGAACAGGTCACAACACTAATAGATGAGGGGCAAGCAACTGATGTCATTTACCTGGACCTGAACAAAGCCTTTGACACTGTCCCACACCACATCCTGGTCTCTGAGCTGGTGAAACACGGGTTTGATGGGTGAACCACTGGATGGATAAAGAACTGGCTTGATGGCTGCACCCAAAGAGTGGCTGTCAATGGGTCCTTGTCCAGGTGGAGGCCAGTGACAAGCGGAGTCCCTCAGGGACCAATCCTGGGACCAATCTTGTTCAACATCTTTGTGAGTGACATGGACAAAGGCATTGAGTGCAGCCTCAACAAGTTTGCTGATGACACTAAGCTATGTGGTACAGCAGGCATTCTGGAGGGCAGGGATGGCATCCAGAGGGACCTGGACAGGCTGGAGAGGTGGGCACAAGCCAACCTCAGGAGGTTCAACGAGGCCAAGTGCAAGGTCCTGCATCTGGGTCGAGGCAATCCCAAGCACAAATACAGGCTGGGCAGTGACTGGCTGGAGAGTGGCCCTGAGGAGAGGGACTTGGGGGTGCTGGTGGAGGAGAAGCTCAACGTGAGCCAGAAGTGTGCACTTGCAGCCCAGAAAGCCAACCACATCCTGGGCTGCATCAGGAGAAGTGTGGCCAGCAGGTCGAGGGAGGTGATTCTCCCTCTCTACTCCACCCTGGTGAGACCCCACCTGGAGGGGTCTCCAGAACTGCATCCAGTTCTGGAGCCCCTATTACAAGAGGGATGTGGACATGCTGGAGCTTTTCCAGAGAAGGGCCATGAGGATGATCAGAGGGCTGGAGCACCTCTCCTATGAGGACAGACTGAAAGAGTTGGGGCTGTTCAGTTTGGAGAAGAGGAGGCTTCCAGGTGACCTTATTGTGGCCTTCCAGCATCTGAAGGGGGCCTACAGAAAAGCTGGGGAGGAACCTTTTAGGCTATGAGGTAGTGACAGGACTAGGGGGAATGGAGCAAAGCTGGAGGTGGAGAGATTCAGACTCGATGTGAGGAGGAAGTTCTTCACCATGAGAGTGGTAAGAGCCTGGAATGGGTTGCCCAGGGGGGTGGTTGGGGCCCCATCCCTGGAGGTGTTTAAGGCCAGGCTGGATGAGGCTGTGGGCAGCCTGATCTAGGGTAGGGTGTCCCTGCCCATGGCAGGGGGTTTGGAACTACATTATCCTTGTGGTCCCTTCCAATCCTGGCTGATTCTATGAAGGAGGCATTTTGTATCTGATACATCCTTGTCCATGGTGAATGTGAAAAGATGAGAAATGGTATGGAGCTGCCTTTTATGGGGAAAAAAAAAAAAAAGTTCTCAAAAAGTGGAACCACAATTTTCTGCTGTTCTTAAGTGGGGACCCACTCTCTCTCCTGGAAGCTGACTAACATTGTTGGCTGTAGACTGTGTGGCTCCCTCAAGGATAGCAAATTTAATGTGAACCAAAACTCACGCTTCTCTTTTGCTGATAAATTCAGTTTGTTTCCTGCTGTTCAGCTGGAACAAATGCTTCTACTTCCCCCTGCACAAATATAAAATATAGGAAATAGCTAAAATGCTGGAAAGGCATTTTTAAGTTTTGTTGTTATGGTTTTAATTTACAATGCATAAAGAAATGTGGGGGGCTGAGAGGGGTGCTTTGTCAGTCAAACTGTTTTAAGACTCTGTTCCTGGAAAATTTATTTTTACCTGGTAATATCTCATAGTTGTATGAGGATTTTGTAAAAAAATGCAGTTATAGTCAACAAGTAGGTTTTCCTGACCTCATCAACAGAATTGGAGAAACTGTTACATAATACTTTTTTTTTTTTTTTTTCATATAATCAGATGGTTTGGGTTGTAAGAGACCTTTAAAGGTCATCTAGTCCAACACCCCTGAAGTTAGCAGGGATACAACTATATCAGGGTGCTCAGAGCCCCATCCAACCTGACCATGATTGTTTCCAGGGATTGGGCATCTACTATCTCTCTGGACAACTTGTGCCAGTGTTTCACCACCCTTATTAAAAAAAAAAAAAAAAAAA
>VWZI01000767.1:52048-62570 GCA_013396835.1 Psilopogon haemacephalus
AAAAAAAAAAAAAAGCTTCCATATACCTGGTCTACATCTTCCCTCTTTTCATTTAAAATCATCACCCCTTGTCCTATCATAACAGCCTCTGCTGGAAAGATTGTCCTCATCTCTCTCTTACAAGCCCCCTTTAAGTACTGAAAGGCCACAATATAATACCCCTGGAGATTCCTCTTCTTCACACTGGACAACCCCAACCCAGTCTGTCCTCATAGGAGAGGTGTTCCAGCCCTCCAATGATTTTTATGGTCGTTTTCTGGACCTGTACCAACAGATTCATGTCCATCTTGTTCTGAAGACTCCAGAACCGGCCACAGCACTCCCAATGTGGTCTCACCAGAGCAGTTGCTTGCACCTGGATTAATCAATTAATATTCACAGTGGACAATTAATTCCCATGGGAGCTGATTATGCTGGTCTCGAAGTTTGAAAACAGCTGCAATCATTTCATTTGTTTGCCTTTAGTAGCAAAGGTTTTGCTTCCTTGTTTCTTGTAGATAAAAGAGGAAATCATGAGAAAGGGAGGTTAAAGAGAAAATAAATATTGTCATATCTATAGATTGCAGTGAAAATAAGGGGGAATCATCTGCCTGTGTCTTTGCTCTGCACTTAATCTATTAGAATTATCTCAGATCTCTTCATCTGCTCTCTGCATATATTTAAGGTTGAGTGATTCAGATTCGAAGCATTGCTCAATTGCTATGCATATATGAAAAATAAAGCCCCACATCCTTATAGTGTCTACAGCTCATGTTCCTGACTCAGTGTCGCTTGCTGCAATTAACAAAAGGACAATGGTAAGACTGGGAAACAGCAAGTGACACTGGCTGGAAAACATATGCACCTCTGTGGTGAACAGAAGTGGATAAATCAATCTAATACAGCTGACAGAGGAACAATACCAACACTGAACATGCACCATGCTGGAGAATGTGTCAAAATAAAAGGAAACTGAGCACTTGTATGCTCCTTTGCTCAGACCAAGGCTGTATAAGGCTTTTAATTCAGGAAAATGCTTAGTATTTCCATGTAAAATTTCTAGAGAAAGAACAGATATTAAAAGAAAAAGAAAAAAATCCCACATCAATCAGAAACCAACAAGAAACAGAATACATTTATCAATCTGACAGGTGTTTGTTTTTTTTTTTCATTAAAAAAAAAACCCACGATATTCAGAATAGTGCAACTCATACAACTTCTTGGTCTCAAGTCTTCTCACACAAAAGAAATCCCCATCAGACTGCAAATTTCTTTTAAGGACAACCTGCTCTTACTAGAATAAACAATGATTTTACAAATGAATGCCATGTGTTTTTCTGAATCAGCACCTTGTAATGGGGCCACAGAACACAACATTTTTAGATGGCTGCTGCAGTGAAGATTTGGAAAATCCCAGTGGAATAATTTTATAAAGAACAAGTCTGGACTAAGCTATTAATTCCCCTCTGCTGACATCTAAAGGGAACTGAGAAACTAAGGTCAGTCTTGTGAATCACAGGTGATTCCCAGCCATATCAAATTTATAACACAGGTGACAAAAACAGATTCTTTATGTATGGCATCTGTTTCTCTACTTGCCTCTGCTATTGCTAAGGTGTAACTGTAGAAAAGTCATCTGAGTTATTTTGCATGAGCTAAGTTTGAAAAAAGATGTATAGTCTAGATTTTTGACACTTCCTCTATAATAGCTGGCGATACTTGTCTTGAGAATCTATGCCATAGAGTTTAGTTGTGCTGCATTTCTCACTGGATCCTTCAGCAGGCCTTCAAAGACGAGCTGGAAGCAGTGAATTGGAACATCAGTCCTGCCCAAATAAAATTCATAGATGAAGAGAAATCTGCCCTGCAGTAAACCAAAGAATCTCACTTTGATTGTATTAGATAAGCTAGGAAGATGTTCTTCCAAGTTATTGTGCCACAATGTGATGATATTAGCTCAATTTAGTTGGCACAATGACTACAGATCATTTAGTACAAATGTATCCCCAGTTGCTATCCATTAGACCAGTAGTTTTAATAATGTTAGCCGGTAGAACTGAGAGCACTGCACGCTATGAAGGAAATATGATTGTTACTAGCACAGCTCAGCCGTACATTTATAATGTGAACCCTGTGACAGCACCTTACCTCTTGAATATCACAGATCACAGGATGTTAGGGCTTGGAAGGGATCCAAGGAGGTCACCGAGTCCATATTTAGAAGAATACCTTGCATACCATCTACAGTCCAATGAAATCAGATGATATGCTAAAATATGGGGAGGTTAATAATTGTTGTCAGACAATGAACAATTGTCCTGTCCTTCAGGATCAGGTTCAGCTCACTTGTGCCAGTCATCTAAAACTTCATTGTCAAAGTCTGAGCTAATCACCTTGAGTTCTGTTGAGTCAATGCACAGAAAAAAAGTCTAAAATTACTTTTCTCATTCTAAAATAGATGTCTGGGGTGGCACAGAGGGACTATGCCTTTGCTTACAATTAAAACTTGTAAAATAAAGAATCTACTTGTCTAATCCTAAATATAAAAATAATTTTATTAGTTTGTACATTGGTCAGGCCAGCTCCCACTTTTCTTTTAGAATCTGCTTAGCATCCAGAATGGCCTCGGGTGACTGGGAAGCCATGGAATTTTAATTTCCACAGGAAGAGCAATCAGAAATGAAGGTGCTGGATCATCCCAGCACCACACAGCATCCTTCACTCAAATCTCTGGTACTCCTCAGGACTATGTGAGGTACAACTCCACTAAGCTACAAAGGGATTTGAGTAGCTACTGCTAAATTAAAGCAGGTGTCCTACAGTGTCAACTGGCCACCATTCTTTCTGTGAATAGACTATGAAGAAACACACCTGAACCTCCAATCTCCCTTTGGCATTGTTACAATAGCAGCTGTATTTGTTTTACAGAAGTAATTTAAATTACTAATTAAATATACCAATTGAGACTTGAAAATAGTCTTTACTGAGGACTTTAGGCTGTTTAACTTGAAAAGGAGTATGAACTAACTGTGCAGAATGGGTTGCAGATATAGGCACTGAATTTCTCCTGTAACAAAGGACAGCAGGAACGATTGTTCTCTCTAAATGGAAAAAGAAGATAAGGTTATGAACCTACAAGATGCTTAAATCTCTCTAAAAAGGCTTTTAGAGATGAAAGCCTGCGTAATGATAATTTAATGATACTTGACACCAAAAACAAGGTCATGGAATAGTACCCCCCCAGCACTGCAATCTACACACTGTCACCCTGGGTGCCTGCCCATCACTTTGGAAAGCAAGAGTCACAGAGGCTAATACACAATCCTCCAGCCTTGTGCTTGTTAGGACTGTGGTGCTCTAGGGGCATTCTCACATCTCCTGTGAAATCCCCTCAATGGAGACAATAGAAGAGGAACAGATGCCCCCACAATGCTGAGTGGCCCCTCAGCCAACAGAGCAAGAAACTACCTTGAATTATATTTCATAAGGGACAATTAATGTGGATTTTCTAGGTTTACGATCGATTTTACAAATTCTGGTTGCAAAGAAATTGCCAAGGAACTCCAAGTAGCTGCTAAGAAAGCACTGAGGAAGCTCTTGAAGAAAACCCGTTTTGATTTTCTTATCTAAAGTTCATAGAAAAAAAAATAATCTCCTTGTTATCTAATTTGTTGATGAGTGCAGACACCTTCTGGAATTATTTTGTCCGTAATTTACCATATTGATACATTATTTATAACTCCTCGTTCAATTTCAGGCTCAGGGTTTGGATGCAAGTCTTGCATGAGTAGCTGGTGTCAGAGGAACAAAAAAGTGGTTTTGGCAACCCAGGTCTTGTCACTAAAGCAGCAGTATAATCACAGGTAATCTTTCACTGCTGAATCATTACAAAATGCTCCTTTGCCATTACCTCATGAATTATAAACATCCTTTGTTGGTTGAAGAAAGTTTCTTGAGGAGCCTCACTTCCTGCCTAAACTGCTGCCTAAGCTGAAGGCCAGTAGCTAAGCTGTCCCTTCAAGTTTTTTCTAAGAAATTAAAGAATCTGTTAAAATTCTGTCTGGATAAATGGATAGGGGAAGATCCATAGTATTTGCACCATGAGCTTCAAACCATGGGTGCTTTGCAGGCTGCTCAGTGATACACAGTGGATTTTAAAATTTCACTGAGGCTTTGGCTTCTTTATTGTCCCAGGAGGTCAGGATTTTCTTTCACTTCCCAGTAAAATGGTTTTGAAAAATTTATATACTAAGAAGACCATGTGTATATCGTCAGAGCCTCCACTCATTATAGCTAGGAGAAACCCTTTAGTGACAGGCAGATAATAAGTTTTGATAGAGAAAGGAGATCCATTGGTTGCTTCAGATAATAAATCACTTCCTCCTGTTTAAAATTCCAGTGCTAACTAGCCTGGCCTGCTGTGAGCTGAAGTATTCTGTTTCCCCCTTCATTTTTTTTGTTTAGTAGAGCAGGAAAAAGTTATCATTTGAGATTTATTCCATGAGAGTTTATTACTTAATATGTCAAGCTTTGAATCAGGCAGGGCTTATTAATGTAAGAAACATCTAGTGAGTGTTCCCTATGAATTCTGCAGCACATTTTAGATAGCATCAAATCCCTGTCTGTCATAAGAGGATCCACTGTAGGAGCATTTGCTGGTAACTTTAGGCAAACTGAGTTTTGCTTTGAGCTGTATTTTAATTCCTGTTTAGAAATAAACACATTACTTTGAAAAAGCTGTGGTACTATTTCCTTTCAACTCCCCCTCAAAAAAAAAGTAATTACTGCTTCTTATTTAAAAAAAAAAAAACAACCTAACTTTTTATGTTGAGTTGTTAGAGTTCTTTATGTTATGGAGTTCTTCATGGGCTGCATCTGAAGAATTCTATATTAAGACTCCCATTTATACCAATCTTCCAAGTATCATCTGGTTTATTATTTTCATAAACAAATGCTTCATTCTTTCTTTCTATGACTTTTGGGGGATTAGGAGACTCTATGACAACATTTTCAAAACAGTTCTCCATGCCCATCAGGACCCAAACCAGTTTTTTGAAGAAAAACAATCATAGAATCACAAATGTCAGGGGCTGGAAGGGACCCTGAAAGATCAGCCAGTCCAACTCCCCCCACCAGAGCAGGGTCACCTATAGCAGGTCACACAAGGAACACATCCAGGTTGGTTTTGAATATCTCCAGAGAGGGAGACTCCACAACCCAACTGGGCAGCCTGTTCCAGTGTTCTGTCACCCTCACAGTGGAAAAAAAAAACACCTCCTCATGTTTACAGGAAACTTCCCATGCCTCTACTTCCACCCATCACCCCTTGTTCTGTCCTTGGGCATCACCGAGCCTGGCTCCAAACTCTTGGCACTCATTCTTTACATATTTATAAACGTTAATAAGTGCAGATTCCTTCCAATTCTCAGGCCTTTACTTTTAAATAGCAATTTTTTGGCCTCTTTTTTAAATTTTTTTTTTTCAATACTGATTTTTAGAAGCTGAAATTGGATTGGATTAACATTCATAGTGAAGATCAGTAAAAAGCCCTCTAACTCTACCTAAGCAGACATCATTACCCAGTAGCAAGTAAACTGGCAGTAAGTCAACCATCAAATGCTAATTGCCAGCTCTTTGTTGAAGCCCCATTGGAGTTTGAAGCACAACATTCCCCAGCCCTGTTCATAATCACCCTTCCACACCACGGTCTAGAGGGAATTCATTAAGTGGTGTACTTAATTATGTATATATAAGAGCTTCTGCCTGCCCTCTGTTTGCACTTGCAAGAGTGTTTATCTGTGGATGGCTCGGCGTGGGCTGTCTCTGCCAGCTGGGTGAAAAGCAAGCAGTGTGGCACAAGCCTGGAAGTCAGCAGATATTCGCTGTTACAGATGAGTAGGTAGCAAAGCAAACAAACATGTCCTCCTCAGAAACATTCCCTAAGGCAGAGACAGTCCATGAGGAGAAAGTAAGAGTGGAAAAGCTGGGGCTGGGCCAGGGACTTAACTGTCTATGACAATTCAAAGTAAACAGCATCTTTTCAGGTCCACCCTCTCCTTCAAATCACACACTTCACAAGCCTGAGACAAAGAGGGGATCTAAGCCAAATCAAAGAACTTGACTGAGGGCAGAAGTGCACATACTGTACCTGAAAGAACAATGTATGAGATAGTTTTGCCACCAGCAACTGCTCTGCCTCTTGCTCTTCCTGGTCACTTTGTGGGCTCCATGGCCACTTGCCACTAGGTTCATAACCAAAACCTTGAGTGACCTGTTCTAGCGGGAGGTGCCCCTCCCTACGGTGGATGATCTTTGAGGCCTCTTCTGACCTAAACCATTCTATGATAAAACTATGAACAAAACACACAGAGCATCCATGCCATGTTTCCCAGCCACCTTGTTGAAGAAGAGGTCTCTGGAAAAATGGTCTTTGCCCTCATACTGTGCAGTCACAGACTGGAATAAGGAATGGACTCCTACTGTTTGTCCATTCAGAGGGACAAACTTTTTGCAGAAGGCCTCGACTGTGGTCCAATATGCTGCAAGTTTAACAAGTATGACGGTGCAGACTCCTGTTTTGCTAGGGCTTGTGAACACCTGAACAGTAGAAACAGGATGAATTAAAAATTCATTCTGGAATTTTAATGAATGGACACCCATTAGCAGAGTCACTGTGACTAATTATTGCCTCAGGTCACTTTTGTAATGAAGGTTTAGAAGATCCATGTGCTGATGCGCACTGATCCTACAAGAGAAGGCAAAGAATAGTCCCATGGCTGGGAGTAAAAGCTTCTTTTAGATATGCTGGATGGCAAGAGACTTTCCTTTGTGTTCCTGAATTTTAACAATAGTTTAACTGCACTAGGTGTGTCAGCAGCTTGCTTAATTATAATTTTTAAAGATACTTAAAAGAAAATGCTATTGAAGTTACTTTGGATCAATAGGAAAGGAAGATAAAGCTTGGTCCATTGTTGGGTGTTTTATTCTATGCAACTGCCAGAATGCAGACAGGCTTGTTGAGTTACATGACCATGACTGACAGCTAAATAAAATAATTTTGAGCTGCACTGGAGGCTCATCAAGAAGTCATAAGCTCAGATTTTGGAGGATGTGCATTCAAACTTTGTGTCTGGGCCTTACCCATCAGGCAAATAATCTCTGAGGTTTGGTAAATCCAGCCAGAAGGGCACAGATGTAGCTCACTGCTCAAGTTTCTACCAGCACAAGCACCTGGATTTTGTGATGATTATGAAACAATTCTGTCATGTTTGCAAAGCTATTTGCATTGCATTTGCAATGAAACCAAGGGGGGGGGGAAAAATTAAAATTAAAAAAAAGGAGGCACCTCAAAGGAAAAAGAGAAAAATAAAAATACACTCACCCTCTCTGTGGTTTTAAACTAGAGCAAAACATCAGAGATGAAAGGCTCTGCTTTGCTTTTAATCTTACAGTCATCCTGTCCTGGGCTGCTCCATAACTTCCCACTCCTTTGTGCCATCCTTGCTCCTTTACATCTGCTTGCTGCAGCAGTAGAGGATTTGTGTTCACAACATCCTCATGCTCAGACTGGGCTCTCCAAGGTGAAAAATGAGGCTGCCACAAGAGAAGCAGCACAAGGGAAGCAGCAGAAGTCTTCAGCTCAGTGGTGTGGGAAAGTTTCTCCTTTTGTGATAATCACCACATAAAATCATCCCATAGAGAGGGTTAATCTTTTCATGTAGAACTTGAAGCTACTCTGAGAGCAGATCAAAGAGTACTTTTGAGTACCAGCCTTCAACTAATGGCTTTCCAGAAGTGATGATTTGGACCTATCCATACATATTTTCACTCTAAATATATTTTTTAAATATTACATTAGGTCTATGCCTTCCGGGCTCCACACTCAGGACAGTTCACATGCCAGTACCAAAAAGCCAAGAGATCAAAATTGTTTATACCTTGCTGTTTTATCTCTCTTAGCAAAGCGACAAATGATACAGACTTTATCATTATTATTCTTTCACATCCAGGGATCTAATTCACGTAGATTCCACACTGAGCTTTCAGCAAAGTCATGACTTCACTTACTGAAACTTTCCAATAAGCTTTAAACTACCACATCCACCTGGGAACAAATTAATATATTCACCAACCAACCCACAGAGCATCTGAAGAATTGAAGCTTGTTTAGTCCATGCAAAAGTTAGTACAGTCTGAAGCAGAAACACACATGATTTGACATAATTTGTAATATCAAGCAGCTTAATAAAGTAAAATCCTGAACTACATCATAGTCATCTACTGCCCTGACCTGGCTTAACACAATCAGGATTTCACCTCCTACTGAATAGAGCTAATTTTAACTTAGTTACAAAACAAGAGAGAGCTTTAACCACTCTGACATAAAAGTGTCAATGAAATTCACTTTTTTTTTTTTCCATTTTCCTTGTTAGAGATTCTCAGACATTTCCTCCACGCTAATTCAATGTTTCTCAACATGTTTCACAGATTTATTCCTGGTGTTTGTACAGTCTTACAAGCGAGCAGAAAGAAGCAGCTGAGCATAGAGGAGCTCAGCCTAAATAAGGAGACCCAACCAGCATCTATGGGTGATACTAGAGTGACCTTCAACTTTCTATCCTGCCTAACCTGGCAGCTTCCCAGCCTTTGTCCCACTCCCATTCACCCAGTAGTGCACCATGAGAACTCACCAGTGATGACAGAAAGGGAACCCCTCTACCCAATTAGGCAAGCTTAGGGCTTCTGCCCTTCCTGGGGCCAATTATAAAGGGGAGCAGGCAGGGAGGGCAAAGTGGTAACATTTGGGGTGGGATGAAACTCCAACAGAACCCAGGGTTTGGGGGAAAAATCTGTGTGCAGTGGGAAAGTGGCAGATATAGTGGAAAAATGGTGGTGGTGCTGAAAGGAGGGAGATGGAGAGGAAAACGATGGAGATAAAAAGAGGAAGATAGGGGGAAAGGAAGGGGATGAAGGGAAGAAGACAGGAGGAAAGAGGAAGAGGGAGAGGAAAGGAAGAAGATGGGGGAAAGAGGAAGATGAAGAGGAAAGGAAAGAGGTGGAAAGAAAAGGAGGAAGATGGAGGAAAATAGGAAATGGAGAGGAAAGAAGGGAGATGGGGAAGAAGGGAGGTTAAAAAAAAAAANNNNGGAGGAAAGAAGGGAGAGGGGGAAGAAGGGAGGTTAAAAAAAAAAAAAAAGCACAAAATAATAAAAATGAAAACTGCACTGTAGTGTTTGCATTGAAACCAGCCTTTTCATGACCAACCCTTTGTTATTTCTGATTGGAGTAGTAACCAGATGTATTCACTGGCTCACTACATTGGCTGAAGAAGAACAAGTCAATCCTGTCTGAGAGGAAAAAAATGAAGAAATAAAGAGGGAAACTAAGAAATACAAATGAGAAAGAAAAACAAATGCAGATTATAAATATATATATACCAAGTTTGAGGTCTTTCAGCAAGTTGTCCATGGGACAGCAATGTGCCCTTGTGGACAAGAGAGCCCATGGCATCCTGGGGTGATCAAAAGTGTGGCCAGCAGGTCTAGGGGGGTTTTCTCCTCCCCCTCTACTCTGCCCTCCTGAGACCACATCTGCAATACCATGTTCGGTTTTGGGCTCCCCAATTTGAGAGAGACAGAGACCTGCTGGAGAAAGTCTGATAGACAGCCACAGGGGTGATTAGGGGTCTTGAGCATCTTCCCTATGAAGAGAGACTGAGAGCCCTGGAGCTGCTTAGTCTGGAGAAGGGAAGACTGAGAAGGGATCTGAACAATGTCTATAAATATCTGAGGGTTGGGTGTCAAGTGCCTGGGCCCAATCTCTTTTCAGTGGTGTGCAATAATAAGACAAGGAGCAATGGCTACAAACTTGAACAGAGAAGGTTTCACCTCAACATGAGAAGAAACTTCTTTACACTGAGGGTGACAGAGCCCTGGAGAAGGCTTCCCGGAAGGTTATGGAGTCTCCTTCTCTGGAGACCTTCAAACCCACTTGGGTGCATTCCTGTGCAGACTACCCTGGGTGATCCTGCTTTTGACAGGGGTGGTTGGACTTGATGATCTCTGGAGGTCCCTTCAAACCTCTAACATTCCATGATTCACAGTGCAGCTGTCTCATCTGTTTTCTGCAACGTGTTGGAGTCACAGCTACACTTTTGACCTTTCTCCAAAAGCTGCATCATTTCGACAGCAGTGTTAAACAGTAGGCAGACAGTCAGGCTCACAATCTTCAAGAACACCAAGAGCCTGGACCCAACACTCGTTTTTTCACAACAGCTATAAATCATGCTTTGACTTTCTGGTTCCAGAGAACTCAGGGAAGCAGAGTATGGCACTGCAACCTGCATTTTTTGTTTAGCCCTGCCAAAGGGAAGGCAAACCTCTCTGGGTTCTCTCCAGTAACCATTCTTACTCTTTGTTGTGCCTCCACCATAGGGTGACAGCAGGGAAAACATAGCACAGGACTTCTTGTGCATGTTTTCTATATTCTCTGTGCTGTAATTCCAAGCATCTCCTATGCCTTTTTTTTTTTTTTTTTTTTTTAG
>VWZI01000767.1:62588-176792 GCA_013396835.1 Psilopogon haemacephalus
GTTTAGGCACATTAGTAGAAAATTGGTGAAGAATCACATCCTCACAATCAGGCTAAGCTCCCCTGAGCCAGTATTTAAAGATCATAACAAAACTTTCATTGTGTCAGAGGAAATTAAAAAAAAAAAAAAACAAAAAAAAAACCCAAAAACAAACCAGTTTGCTTTTTTTAAGACTTCAGTGCCCAAATCTGCTTTATTGGAATGTTTTTACTGTTTATGAGTGGGGCAAAATTAGTACCTGGAGGCTTCAGTAAATTTTTCTAGCCCTGAGGGTGACACATTTGAGAAAAAAATAAATTAATACCACAAATCTTCAGCAATAAACTGGTTAATAATGCTTCAATCAATTTAAGGACATAGTAAGAGTGCAATGTATATTTTTGGAGGCCATGCCTCCATTTTCAGGCATTCTGCTTATTTAACCCAAACACATAAATCTACGTTACTGGGGGGAAAGTTTAGTACAGGGTAATAGTGGTTGCTGATCCAAAATTTATTAGAGTGGTTTAATCATGCAATTGGCACCAGTGCATGTAAGAAAAAGAAAATGCAGGCTGATGTTTTTAAAGTAAACAGAGCAATACAATATATTTCTGACTGATATGAAGAATAATAACTAAGTATGAATAAGGTGTAGATTAAACTTTACTTTCATTTTTTTATGCAGATATGGATTTCCATATATAAACATATGCATAAACCTTAATTATCATAAGAAAGCTTAATTATCATGAGGAAGAATTAACTGCTGACTTTTCGAAGCCCTGACGTAGTGGAGTAAGTGGGTTGTGAACCTCTTACCATGGAAGTAAGGGACAAAACCCACAAATCCTTGAGAGGTAAAAATCAGGCTCCTCTCACCACATGGATGTTCCTGGTTCATCAATCTTATGCTTGTCTTTCCAGATACTGCAAAATCTCCTTGTTACTCCGTGTACATTAAAATCAAGGTAATTGTTTGGACTGTCTTTGTTTTGCTAGTTAACTATGCTAATACGACATAGCCAACTGGTAGCAGGTACCTCCTATGTTACTGCCAGTTGTATTAATAGAAAGCATCACTCCAGGGGCTTACACAGCCTCAGCAACAGCTGCATAGGATGGTTTATGTTGGATCTGTTGAGTCAGTGCTAGACATCACATTTTGGGTGGGCCATAGAAGAGGAAAATATGTAGAAGTCATCCAAGGCATTATCTATGGAGGATACCAGAGGAGAGGTAGTCATCTTCACTTTCAGTTTGGATAAATATTTTAGTAATTTGGATTTTTACATTGTAACAAACTTGTGTTAAAATTGAAGAGAGAAGAAGTAAAAGTTTGAAGAAAGCAAGAATATAGTTCTTGGGTTGCAGTATTAAACGCTGCCTACACTTGTTTCACTTCTAATACTTTCCTTAATAAGGCATTGTTTACTTGGCAGTTGTAAGATTCCCCCATTTAAATATTTAGCACATGCCAAGGAGACAGAAGAAAATAAAGTGTGTGTTTTTCTGCTCTGAAACCAACCCTATGACAGAGAGTTTCAGAAGTAAAGCTCATTCCAAGACCTTTGTTCACTGCTCCCAGGCTACATTTTCAAAAGGTGCCAGTGCCATGGCCTCCGTTCTCTACTCATAGACCACTGGCCATGTTCATACTATTGAAGTCTTTATCTTCTAAATTTAAATTGGAACTCACATGGAGGATTTTCTTTTTCCCAAATTTACGCTTGGGAAAGCTCAGGTAAGCTAAACAGGAGCAAATGTTGAGTGCAAGCACCAGTGTGTAGTTATCTATACTACTTAATTGCATTAGCACTGCCACAATGTAAAGGCACACTTCGGAAGACATCATGAACCAAGAAATATTCCCTATATATGGTATGGATGAGGCCACCCAGTATGGTAGGAGGCAAAGAGTCTGGTAGTGTGCAGCTGAGCTGTGCTCTTCTGCTAGACTGTGCTGGTTTGAACTAATTGGAGGATTTGAGTGAGAAATTAGGCTATAGGTTGAGACAGGAAAACAGATGATGCTACTCCACTCACATCTTTACTGAGAAAGAAAAAAAAAAAAGTTGTAACCCAAATATAGGTAGGTCAGATGGCTTCAGACCTCTCTGGGCTATGGCTGGATCCTTGCATGGCTCCTTTTCCCTGCCTTTTGTAGGTGACTCTGAATAATTCCACTAACTTCTTTCCTGATGCTAACCCCCCTGGCTGATCTACCTTTGCCTATCTGCTGCATCAACAGGTGGTGAGATAAGATTGGGGAAGGGGGAAAAGGTGGTAGGGGTGGTTAGAAACCCCTCTTAGGGATTTTGATCTCTTGGAGGGGTGTGGTGTTTCTGTATTACCTTTCTTACTGTATATATCCGTAAATATCTGTTATACATTGTAAATATCTGCTTNGAGCCTGATCAAGGTAACTTTCTGATGCAGATGTGACATATGTCTCCTTTGGAATTCTGAAGTACTGCAAAAGTACTGCAAGTACACCAAGAGCTGCATAAATGTACTTCTGTGGTTAGCAACATATTATGTACCAAAAAAAAAGTCACAGAACCAACACTGACTTTAAAAGCTGCTGGTAAAAAAATGGGAAACAATTATTCTCTCTGTATTTGTAAAGTGGTTGCTGTAAAATTAACATTTATATTACCAGAAATGTACATGGACTCTCTTTTCCTGTGTTTCTTGTTATTACTCCAGAGATTTCTGTATTACAGAGGAATTTTTTAATATCACTGCCTGTCTGCTTGGTAGCAAAATGAAATAATAAACCTGATTTGGACATCACTGCTTGTTGACATCAATATTAGAGGGATGCCACAAAAATTATTAACACCTGCATCATCTGATGAATGTCCATTAGCACTAGGCATGCATTCCTTTTTCCTACCTATTTCCATAGTGTCAAAGTAATGATGAGCTTTTAACAGAAGAGGCTTTACCACCACCTGGATTTCTGTGTCACCTTGTAAAACTTAATTTTGGCTTCCTTGATAATTAAAAGAAAGGACAAATGAATCAGTTGATTATTGGGAGAAGACATAGTCTTGAACCAAAAGGGCAATTCTGAAGTATCCTGGTCTTCAAAAGGCCCTTATGGGGGCAGATAAGCAGACTCTCCCATAGTTCTCATGCTCGTTTTCTGCTGGAAGTCATATTTCAAACATGGGTGTAGAAATTCATGCTTTACATTTGTGTTGTGTATATATTAAATAGCATAAAGAACTCTACTCTGGCCTAGGATCCGATTTATCTATGACTGATCAGTTGGCTTAGATATATTGATGTAGATATTGAGAGGTCTTCTAAAGACCAAAATAAAATCTGACTAGTCCTTTGATATTATAGAGGAGCACACTGAGTCTGCTGGTGTATTACTTTACTCACTCAATCTGACACAAGATATGACTGAAACTGAAATTATGACTGCTTCACACTTAAGGAACAGCAACAAGAGTCCCACTGAGCTCCAAGGGAGCTCTTCTTGTCTGGCTCTCACACAAGGAGTCCCACACTTCCACCTCTGTCTAACTCAGGACCAAAACTGTTATTCTAAGTCCCAATATCTTTGTCCTGACTTGTGTTCATAAATTGAAACATTTCTCCATTTCTCCATGTTTTCTTTATGGGCAGCACATTTTTCTAATGCTTAAAAGAAGTCAAAAGGGTGAAACTCATGTAGAAATGTCATCATTCTCCAGTAGTTTGATGTATTGATTTCAGATAAGCAAACATCATCTTAAAAAGGCTAAAGTTAGCCTGGTTTTAAGACAACCAAAGTGGGAGGATCTTGCAAAGCAGAGTTTTGCTCAGGCTGGGGAAATGGACCAGCTAGTCAAATTCTGCAGGTATCTCTCACTGTTGAGCATAGCAGCAGGATTCATCTGTTTGTATTTTTTATCATTTGTCACCTTGATGAATGTGCCACCTACAAGGAAGGCATATTGTTAGATTTAGGCACTCATTTTAAGAGGAAGAGAATAGAGATTTCTCTCTGGGAGGGGATGTACTGAACAGTTCTGGTTGCCCTCCAGACAGACCAGCCCTCTCTAGAATGCCATTTGAGAAACTATTTAGGTATGAACTATTCAGCCCATCCAAAGCATATGGATAAAGCCAATTTGATCAAGCTGATTTGCTGGAAAACAAATATTAATTTCAGATACAGGCTCTTAAATGTAAGAAATAACGTGATGCTGTAAAGACAATTGTTTTTTAACATTTCTATTCTGTGCACATTTGGAATTGGCTTTTTATTTGGCATCCTTGTGATGTTCAAAATATCACAGGGTGAGGCTAGACAGTGCTGGCAGCGCTTGAGCGCTTTGATGCCTTTATCTGTAGATTTACTTAATTCTGGGTGTGTACTCCTACAATTAATTATATGCATTCATCACCTGTTGATGACATATTTCCAATATGTGACATCTTCCCAGTGTCACTGTGAGCCTCTGCACAGACAGAGACAATAAGAATCTTTTCACTATCATCTTTTGTGGCCTGAACTTTTAATGCCTTTAAATAAAAGTGATAAGGAGTTTTGTGCACTACTAAAGCCTTGAAGTTTTCTATGCTCATTTTAAAAATGATTTTGAATCATTCAAGAGTAGAGTACCATTTTCTTATGAACTCAAGGTTTTATTGTAGGAAAAGTTAGATTTGCTGCTATTAGTGAAACTTCTATGAAGACCTGCTCAGTCTTCTGTGACTTCTCTCAAACTTCTCTCACTCCTGTGGTATGTGGGCTGTCATGTGATGAAGGAAGAGGAGACCAAATTGCAGCAGTGTTTCACAAACTGCAAAACACAGCTCAGCCTTGTATAATCTACTTCAACAGCAGAGGAAACTGAAGCATGGAGCAATGAGGTGGCTTTACCGAAGTCACCTAAGTGCAGATGTTGGCCCTTGCAAACACAACAGCTCACCTCACCTGACACCTCTTAGCAATACCATGTGAATTGTGAATTATGGCAGGTGATACACTGAAAACAAAAATGTTTGGACAAAACCAAATTTAAAAAGTGTCCAAAGCCAAATGAAAAAAGTGTCTAGGGCATTTTTGTTTCTGTATTTCTTGCTTGAGTTTGTTGTTTGGTTGGGTGTTTTTTCCTTTAATAATTTCTGAGCAGAAACCAGGCAAAGGCTTCGCAGATCAACTACTCGTTCAGGTGATGTTCTCAAACCATAATAAAGAAGCCCACAAAAGATGTAGTAGTGTAAAGACACATGAAGAACTCTTTGAAGAAGGTTTGAGTGGGTCACACTAAAGAGACGCAGCAATATCCCTTTACTGCTGGCTAAAACATGCATGTGGCAGGTTCACTTGCCTGCTGTTCTGCTATGCAGTGGCTATGATACTTTACATATACACCTACATGACTCCTGGGGAGGGTCCAAGAGTCTCTATCTCTGATTACTGACACAAACTTACTCATCATACAAGTACTGCTACTGCTTAGCCTCTGCCAAACCGAGAATGTTGAACTACTGTGTGTGCCAGTTCAGTTTATGCTTTCCTGCATACTGGACATAATTTCAAATTCTGTCTGATTTCTAATACATGTTCTGATATTTCCAGCCAGTAACAGAAGGAAAAAAATAATCAAAAACCCACAGTACACTTCTGCAGCTAACATAACTGGTAAATCACACCTATTTTTCATGCCAGATACTGTGTCCAAGGATTTGCTTGGCTAACAGTGAGGTTTCCGAGACACACTCGAATTAAGCTTTCTCAGCAATCACACCATGTTCCAGTGAGAACAGCTTCACATTTGTTCTAATGGGTGATCGATGATATCACTCCAGCACAGAATTAATGGAGCATCTGGAAAATGGAAACAACTAACATTCACTACTCTTTTGTCATGGAGAAAATGAGCTAATGATAGTAATAATTTAGTTTCCAGACATGGCTCACACACCCTGAAATCTTAAATACTCAGGCCTGAAAATAAAATGCAAGTGACTTCATGCACATACAACCGTGTTCAAGGAACTCCCGGTGGATGATCAAGACTTCAAAAACAGCAAGTTAAGACTTCAAGAAATTTAGTTGGTCTCTCTTGTGTGGTCATGTGTGAAAATGGTCTATAATTCCAGAGCGATATTTTTTTGGTTACACAGGGACATGACTTGCTTGATTTACATCCTAAACACTATTTTCAAGGACTTTGGACTGTGAGGACAGGTTGGTGTGATCCTTTCCATATTTATTGCAGAAGTTCAAAACTATGTTGTGTTGGAGACAGATCAATATTCTGCTTCATTACTAGGTTAAATACAAATCCACATAATTCCTTTGAGGTCAAAGTACCTGAATGTGTTTTTACCTTATGCCCTCCATATACATTCTACAGGAAATATATTCCCTCTAAACAATCTCAGGAGTTTTAAAATCTCTAAGAGATCACTGGTTAACTATAGGTCTCCTTGGGATCTCGCAGTCCTCCCTGGCTTTCTCCAACAGTCTTTACAGCTTATTGCCCAGCTCCTGTCTCTCTATGACATTTATTCCCCTCCTTCCTTTCCCCATGTCAGCCAAAGGGTTAGGTGGCACCCAGAAGATGTGACCTGGTGCAAATCAGCAAGTATTGGCACACTAGCAGATAGCAATCCCCAGTACATTGAACGCGCTGGGCTCAGATTCCAAGCCCTGTTCCACATGTTATCCTGCTCTCCACATATGCCTGAGTGTGTGTCCTGCAGTATGAGGGTGGAAAGAAAAGGTGAAGACATTCTGTGGATATTCCCCATCATGACTGCAACCCAGTAGCTCACCTCTCCCTCCTTTCAGTGCATCCTATGGAGCCAGACCCTTTTTTTTCTCCACCTCAAAACTTACTTGTAGAACCAGCCCCTTCTATCCTTTGCAAAATGATTTCTTTCATCATGGTCAAGAGTAACATCATTGTCCCTCTAACAAGAAGTTAATGGCCAGAATGAGCTGAGGAGCAAGACAAATTATCTGGCAGGATGTCTCAGGAGGCAGAATGGCGTCTGGAGCAACATGTCTACTGGACATCCTACTTGGGAGCATATGAAAACAGGACATACTGGGAAATGGATGTTATGAAGGCTCTGCTGATGCACATTTAACACTCCTCTTATAGTCTTTCTTTCAGAAGGTTTAATAATGCTATCCCCAAAAGCATTGTCAGTAGTGATGATGCCCTGAGACAGCAGGATCTTGTTGGTTTTGTCTCACAGTAAATAAATGCAAATGAAAAGCAAAAGAGAAATACTGAGCAGTAAGTGAACTTCTTCCCTAGAAAGGTTGGTACATAAAGAGAAAACAACAGAAAGGACTCCCCTGGCTTTCTTCAGAAATCAAGGTTTCACATTGGTTCACAGAGCAAAATAGCTAGTCCAGGGCAGCTAATAGTTTTCCAGAGAGAAAACAGAAATTAGAGTGAGATCAATAGATCACTCAGTGGCAGAGAGAGTCTTGCACTGGTGGGCAAAGGTAAGTGATACAAACATCCAACTAAGTTGAAATAAAATGGTCTGAGAACAAAAGCAGGCATGGTGATGACACACTTGCAAAGGAGTAGCCATCCCTGAGGCTTCCAGTGCACCATTTATTCTGAGAGACAAGCATGCCTGTTCATCACAGATGCCCAAGGTCAGCCATCACAAGCTTAGAGCCTCCTCCTCAAAAGTGCTCTTAGACCACTCTGTTTTCCCCAGAAGCCTAACCAAGTGTAAGAGTTTCTCGTTTTGGAAACATTGCCTGGATTGCAGCCTCCAGGCAAACATGAAGGGCGTGATCCTGCAAGGTGATAGGAGACTCAACAGTCTGTGAAGTTGGAGCTTCACAAGTTAAGTGCACAAAATTTCAAGCTTTGGGTCTTTCAAGATATTTTTGCTTTCACTAATTCCTTCTTCTATGAGGAAATCCTCCATTTAATATAGAGGGGATGCCTCTGGCTTTGCCTGCTTGCTGATATCTTCAAAAGCATCCGTATTTTAAAATTCTAATTAAAAAAATGAAAATTCATCAATTATCAGTCATTCTTGTGCATACATCTGTGCTGTACTTGAAATGTCCTATATTCTGTGTGCATATTTGCTTCACTATAGTCGGAGTCTTGCAATGAGGAAAGCTGATGCCCTCTTGGGCTCTGGTGAAGAATGTAAAAGAATAAAAGGGTTTGTTCAAGTACATCAGTAGGAAAAGGATGGCTAGGGAAAATATGGGCCTGCTCCTGAATCAAGTGTGTGCCCTGCTGATGGAGAATACAGAGAAATTGGAGTTACTTAATTTCTTTGTTTCAGTCTTTATTGCTAGGGCCAGCCCTCAGAAATCCCAGTTCCTAGAGATAATTCTGGAAGAAGGAAGATTCTCCCTTAGTCAAGGAGGAATGGGTTAGAGATCATCTAGGCAAGCTGGGCATCCACAAGTCTATGGGCCCACAAGGATGAGGGAGCTGGCTAAGGTTATTGCTAAGCAGTCTTCATCATTTTCAAAAGGTCATGGAGAACAGAGGAGGTGCCTGAGAACTGATGGAAAGCCACTGTCCATCCGGTATTTGAAAATGGCAAAAGGAAGAACCCAGACAGTTTCAGGCTAGTTAGTTTCACTTCCATCCCTGGAAAGGTAATGAAACAGTTCATTCTGGAGGTCATCTCTAAGCATGTAGAGGGAAAAAAAAAAATATTAAAAAATTATCAGAATTATGTTTTGTTTTTTGAAAATGCCCAATGGATTGAAATAATGATTTTGTCATTCTGCTTGTTTTTGTTGCTTGACAATCCTTGCTTTATTTGCAGCAAAACAAGTTCTGCTGACTTCAGCAGGATTAATTATATGTTAGTGCTTGGCAAAAATCTGTGTTTAGCAAAAATAGCCTTTGAAAAATCTTGGGTGCTGTAAATAAACACAGAATACTGCCCATTAGACTTCATTGCTCCTGCAATTTTGGCAGCTCACTGCTGCAATAGTAGATTTATCAAACTGCACCTGAGCACGTATGAAATCCGTTTCCAACTAACACAACTGTGGGGAAAAAAAGATGTATCTTATTTACTGGGAAGTGCCTGTGTGTTTCATATCATGAAAAAGACTGACAGCTTGCAAAGAAAAGCTGCAGCTTTGTAATTAATATCAAATTGATAGAAACATGTTTTTACTTGACAGTTTTGTTACACTCAATTTTTAAACAGTCCAGCCTTTTCTGGTTTGAATATTTCCAATCAATATTATCTCATTTTATTTTATTTTAGAGTCCTTAGTTCTGATGATTTTCAGTGCCTGACTTGGCCAATCAATCAGAACTACACACAGCCAAGAAAGAAAAATCCATCAGAAATGAGGTAAAATCGTGAAAAAAATAACAATAGAAAATAGAAAACTCAGAAAGGAAATAAGATTTCAAAAGAAACTCTACCAGCAGATTAGTTCTTATAAAAAGCAATCTTTGCAAATACTTCCAAATATTCAGAATTAAATCTGAGCCAAAACTGGGAATGACTGTTGCCAAAGTAGGAAAACAGCTGTGCTGAACTTAAGGCAACAGCCGACTCATGATTTTTTATGCCTTAACCCATAGAAGTTTCTGGTCAGTGTGGTACCCAAAACTACTTGCCAATAACAGCAGTAATATGTGTACCAAGGTGATGGGGGATTTGGCAATTATCAAAGAACACTTCATAGCTATGTCTGCAAGCCAGCAGAGCTAATCAGGCCAGATAACATGTGCCAGGTAATGATCCTGAACTTGAGATGGCTATCAACAATATCAGACAGTCAGACAAATCTACTTGCAAAGCAGAGTGAGGCAGAGGTGTACCAGATGCTTGCAATATCTGCATAAACTCACGGGGAAGTGAAACTGGAAGTGAGGTGTTGGAGCAGTAAGGTAGTACAAAAGGCATTTTAGAATAATCATTGCTTTTTTGTATCGATAAACGGCCCATATGTGAACATCCAGAAAAGTCCTGGATGAGAGGAGCAATCCTGCATTATTGGATACAGGGTTGACAGAAAGACATAGTCAAAAGATCCTTTTGCTGTCAGCAGCTACCCACTGGACTGGACATCTCTCTGAGCTGGATTTTATGAGGCAATTAGCTTTCAAGAAATTGCATTAACCACTGTGCTTCTACCTGGGACTTCACCCTAAACCCTTCACTTTCCTCTAACATGCTTCAGAATCAGCTTACCTTCATAACTTAGGATCTCATGAGAGCTATGTGATAAGAACCTCCAAAGTGATTGAAAACCACTGGAGCTGGGAATAAAGAGAGGGTACCTAAAAATATCTAATAGAATAAGTATCAGAAAGTAGCAGAAAACCTGGTCTGAGATTTTAAAATGGCCAATGATACTGGGGGCTTTCAGATCCCTTTTTCCTTCCAGGTTGTGTTAAAGATTTTCAGTCTGCTTTATGAAACCAGCTCTGCAGTCATGTAGATCAAGACAAGCTAAGCACTTCTCCTGCTGTGCTGGTTTGAACTAATTGGAGGATTTGAATGAGAATTTAGACTATAGGCTGAGAAAGGAAAACACTGATGATGTTACTTCACTCATAGCTTTACTGAAAAAGAAAAAAAAAAATTTAAGAGTTGTAACCCAAATATAGATAAGTGAGACCGCTTCAGACCACTTTGGGCTGTGGCTGCTTTTGCATGGCTCTTTCTCCCTGCCTTTTGTAGCGGAATCTGAATAATTTCACTAACTTCTTTCCTGCTGTTGATCTCCCTGGCTGATCTACCTTTGCCTATCTGCTGCATAAAACAGATAGTGAGATAAGATTGGGGAAAGGGGGAAGGTGGTAAGGGTGGTTAGAAACCCCTCTTAGGGATTGTGATCTCTTGGAGGGGTGTGGTGTTTCTGTATTACTTTTTTACTGTATATCTCTGTAAATATCTGTTATACATTGTAAATATCTGCTTGCATATTGTGCAAAGCTGTAAATATAAAGCTTCATTCTTTAACTTCCAGCTGACTGAGTCCTAGTCTGGGTTATTTCAAAGTGTGGGGGGGTGGATAACTGCCGAACCACCACACCTGCCCAGGGTTTTCAGACCAATCTAACATCTTCCAGACAGACACAGTTGTGCCAAAGCATTAGAAAATCTGAAGTTTTACCATACTGTTAATTTCCATAGGTTATATTTCAATTTCTTCTGGGTGAAATGAAGTTAATTGACTTTTTCTGAATTTCATTTTAGCTGAATTTAAAAATATTGTGTGAGTTGATCAAAGTAGTGCTTGCAGTGGATGGGAATTCTTTGCCAGAAATGCTCACAAAAACAAGAGCTATTTCTTTGACATGACATGTAATTCTATGTTCTATTTATTTAATGTCTTTCAGTGGATGGTTTAACACAAGAAAGATACTAAAATGTCCGTGATCTTAAAAAATGTCCCAAAAACAAATAAAAAACTATTCTATTGTGCAGGTACAAAGTAGAAAAGAAGTAACTTTTGTCTTAGGAATGAGCCTCGTTTGTAAATGGGTAGGTGCTGGGAAGCTTTCTATGGGTCTGCAAGGCAAGCTGATTTAGCACACTTTGGGACCAAGGTAATTTACAATCTGCAGGTGTTTGTGTTATACAAAGATCTGCAAAGTTGCCCTGCCAAAGAGATGAAGGAGGAAGTCTTATGAAAAGAAGATGGCCCAGTTTTGACTAAAAATTGATGAAGCAGAGCTCAAATAACTAAACACCCAACTTCAAAGGAGGTTTTCAGGGCCAGGGTGCCTGAACAAAGACTTTTGCTTAATTAACTGTAATTTTAATATTAAAGTTGACACCTCTCAATATTCTAATCAGGTACATCAAGTACATGCTAAACATCTCTAGCTACATTACTCAACATTCTTCCCAAATCACGCTAAATATCACTTAGAAGGCAGGGACAATCTGAGCTGGGTTACAAACCCATGGCATTGGCACTAGGCAGTGTGTGTGCTGCTGACACTGGTAACAGGGCCAGGGAAGGGGTATGCAGCATGGGCCAGCGCAAGCATCAGCTGCAGCAGTAACAGAGATCAAGGGAGAAGACAGACATGAGAATCACACCTTCAATATATGTGGTTGAAACTTTGCTGCATTACTGTTAGAGCCATTGCAAAGGTTTGCATCTCGAACTGTGTCAGACACTACTCAGGATTTATTAATTCTGAGACCTTCTTTTCTAACATTTCTGTATTATTACAGCCACAGCAAAGGTGTGCTCCTCTGACTTTGTCAGATCTTGCCCAGGATTTATTAACCTGAGATTGTCTTGCAGTCAGTGCATTTATCACTGGCAATCCCAAATCTGTTGCATCTGTCACCTTAAAACAATTCAACCATTCAATTAAGTTTCTGAGCTGTGTCAGAGCAAGTCCTTATTGAGGCATGGAAAAGCAGAGGCAAAAGTTAATTTTGCCAAGTAGTTCCAGCGAGAGACCTGAACTCTTTTATCTTAATGTAACAAAGAAAGCCAGTAAAATATATTAAAATATGTTGCACTTTCTTTGGACAGCCTTATCTGTATGAAATGCAGTGTTGATGTTAGTTTAGAGTAATATGTTTATATTCAGTCTCTTTTTTAAAAGCACCACAAGGGAACTGCATTTGTAACTGGTCCTTACCATTATGGCTTCTACTGTCCTTCATGGTACAGAGTGATAGGACTTAAGTTGAGTGAGTATAAAGAGCTTTTCTTATTGAAGCTCAATTCTATGACTATTTCTGGGGGTTTTTTATGACCTTCATTGAAAACTAAAGGTCCCCCTCCCTCATCAAGGTCACTATTCAGGGTTTTCATTATATTCTGGGATATGGAAGAGAATAATGAATAGGTTCACAGAATAACTCCATCTGGAAAGGAGCTCTGCAGATCTCCAATCTTCTCTTCAGAGAAGGTCTAACTTCAAAGTTAGACCAGCCTAACAAAAGGATTTACTTCAAGTTTTGAATATCTCCAAGGACTGAGATTTTACAATCAGCTGGGCACTCCTTCTAATGCTTAATCACTTGAAATTTATTTTCCTCTTACGAAGTCAGACATTATCCTGCTGCAGATTCTCTGTTGCTTCTTTCCCTTATACTGTCCACTAATGAGAAGAGTTGGGCACTCTTTCTCTAGCACTGATAGCCCTTGTCAGCCTACTTTGGGCTAAAATCACCAGCCAGTTCAATACAGCCTCTCCCAGCAGTGCATTTTGTAGCATTTCAAACTATCCTTACACAGGATGAACTAGACCAATCTTTCTCACGGACAACACTGAGCATGGCCACTATGCCCGAAGGTATAAGGTACAGCAAAGGACAAACATGCTGACGTATTAAACTGCAGGGGCAAACAGGGATGTTTTGAACTACCTGCCCTGTTACTGGATCTGAGGGTACAAGTCATCAGTGAAAGTGAAAAAGGATGAAGGTAGATAAGCACCAAAGGCTGCAAGGCTGCTTTTTACAGACTGGCTGAGGGGGAAAGTATCCTCAGCACTGAGCCAAATCAGCTGTAAGGTCTTTGTGTGGACATTTTCAGCCTGTCTTGGTAACTGCTAGAGTCTGCACTTGCAGAGTATAGCAATCTTGTAATCTTGTGGGATATTAAACTGTTAATTAAGAGTGTACAGAGATGGATAGAAATACTTTTTTTTTTTTTTCACGAAGAGCTTTGTTATTGAGAAATATCTATAAATTGACACTAATACCAAAATTTACTGAGCGGTGTGCAGAAAAGTACTCAGCCTGTAAAAAAATTTCACCTGGGGATGTTTCTCTTAAGTGAGATATAACATTAGTATATATAAGTGATATATATCTCTTAAGTGAGATATAACATTAGTATAGTAGCCTTCCAGTATCTGAAGGGGACTTACAGGAGGGCAGGGGGGATACTATTCACAAGGTCTTGTTATGACAGGACAAGGGGTAATGGGTTTAAACTGGAAGAGGGGAGATTTAAACAGGATGTTAGGAGGAAGTTCTTTACAGAGAGGGTGGTGAGACACTGGAACAGGTTGCCCAGGGAGGTTGTGGCTGCTCCCTCCATAGAAGTGTTCAAGGCCAGTCTGGATGAGGCCTTGAGCAACCTTTTCTAGTGGGAGGTGTCCCTGCCTATGGCAGGGGGTTGGAACTGGATGATTTTTGAGATTACTTCCAATCTAAACCATTCTATGATTCCATAATTTCCACATTTCCTAGGAATAGTTCTCATGGAGGCTTTCAATGTTCAGGGAAACATTAACTGAAGCCTATGCTGGGGACAAGGTAATGTTGCAACAAACATGAAGTCTCTGAATTTTTTTGCCCAGATCTCTGAGCCAGTGTATCTGCAAATGCAGATCTCTATTTTTCTTCATGAACCAGTGCCAAAAGATTCCCTTCTGTCTGATGTAAAATGAATGCAGATAGCAAAGGATCAATAGTTTGTGCAAAACAGAATTATGGTTCCCTGGTTGGCTCTGACATTATGCAGCCCCAGACTTCCAGTATGTGTCTACAGAATACAAGTGAATGATTTCTAGCAAGAAATCAACAACGTCCTCTTGTTATTTGCCATTTTATTTCAGTTGGCATTCACATTTATTTTTCAAAATTTTTCTTTATGTCCCTTTTATTCTCTCAAAATCCAATGAAGCTACTTATATAAGAATGATAGAACAGCAGCAAGTCATTTAGCAAAAAAAAAACCAAAAAACCAAAAAACTTCACCTCTATTTAAGTTTCTAATGCTAAAGATGTGGACTCTTTCCTTATCAGTCAAATCCACTAGTTTATGCAAAGAAATGTAGGCCTAGTTGCAGCAGTCAACCAAATTGCAGTTGAAAGAACAACATGAATTACCGAATTACACTTGGCTTTTATTTCTCCTGTTATTCCTTGGCTTTTCTGATTTCTCTTACAAAAAGCGTAAGATTTTATCTCTGGCCATCATTAAATATGAAATGTGTAGAGATCTGTGTTTCATTTATAGGTTTTGCATTTCTGAAATCTGCTAGTGTGAAAGAAATAAGTTCTAAAAATTCTTATGTACACCATGTCCCATATTTACTTGTCTTAATTTGGTGATCTGGAGATGGCATTTTGATGGGCTTGACTCTACTTGGGAAACAGGAGACCCTATTTAAATAAAGTGTTGAACTATGAAAACACTGTAAATAATTTTCCAAGGCAGCTACTGTTCATCTTCATCACACTGCTATTTAAAATGACCTTTTCACCACTAAATATGTATTTTCTAGTGCTTATGAAATGTGGTGCATTTGGGGGTATCCTGTGGTGTTTAAAATAAAAAGTGACAGACAACTGAGCATGTTACCATCCCCTGCATCTGGTGGTGTCTCGTTTTTCTAACAAAAGATTCATGTGTTCTGTGGAAGCTGATGATGTTGAGAGGTGTTTAAAGAAAAGAGTTTCACTCTTTCCCCTGAAGCTGAGTCACATATAAGAATTCAGTTGTTGCTAATTAATTTTTCTGTTAGTGGGCTGTCACATCTAGGTTATCGTATGATGGACCTTAACTGTCAGTGCACACGCCCTCCACTGAGGATCTCAGCAACTTTGTTCCCAAAGTCAGGCATCTTTACTTGCAGCTCTCCTTTACTGTGTATACAATGAGCTGGCTCATCTGCAGGTGGCTTTATCTGCAGATAAAACCTGATTGCAATGCCTGCCTCAGAGGTGATTTGACTTAGGAAGGAAGGCATCATTCAGCCATGCAAGTGATAATTTTGCTTAAGTTGTTAAAAATAACCCAAATGACTCAAAACAAAACAAAAAATCATACTGAACAAGTAGGGTTTGATGGAGCCTGTAAGTTGCCCTTGCTGTAGAAATTGCGTGCTCTTTGCTGTCTGTCCAGGGGCTGAGGGACCCACAGACATAAGTCTTCACTAGTAACACCTTAAATTTCCTTTTTATAGAACTGCTGTCTGCCTCAGTACTGGTCAGATCTGACAGTATGACAAAGGGGCCCAGCAGAAAAGAAAATATTTCTAACCATTTCCAGCTTTTACATAACTAATGTGATCACACATGCATGTCTTAGTTGCTGTTAGAGGAGTACTACATCATCTCCTGTCCAGACTGCAATTTTTCATGACTCTGCCTTTGTCTGAATATGGAAAGTGCAATGGCAATGCTCCCTGATATCATCCACACGAGACTGTTGCCAGCATGACACCCAGCTACAGCCCTGGTAGGGCAGAGAAAGTTCTCACCTAAGTTATGGAAAGGGTCTCTGAGATTTACTGCAATGCATTAAAACAATTTCACTGTACTTTGTGGTGTAAAAGGAAGATAGAGATATATTTGCTGTAAATCTTAGAGGAGCACAGAGAACAGTACAGCCTTTGATTTGTTAGTTATTGCCATGCTGCTAAAATGCTTTTATGCAGGTAATTGCAGTAGAGTAATTGTAGAGAACCTGTAGCGGAGAAATCACCCTTTATTTGTTTGAATAACAAAGACTCTAGGCAATGCTTTAGATCACCTACCGAGGTCTTTCCAGCTTATAGTTGTAAGCTTCAGTGACTCTATTGGGATGACAAAAGCTAAGGACAAAAATTTGTCTCCTCAGAGCTTGCAGTAATTGCAAAGCACTTGCTGAATATGATCCTTCTAGATGTTTTTTACAGCTTAGGGACAATGGGCTGATCAATTCCACAACTTTTTTCTTTTAGTTGGTGCTATTTGTTACTCTTGATGAAGTGCTCTCTTGGTGGGGTGCATGTTATCATCTTTCATAAGCAGCAATTTAAAGAGCATTAAGTACATAATAGAAAAGGCCTGATCTTGTTCCCAGGATGGTGTGGGTAAACATTAGAGTTCACTTCATGTGAGTAAAATTTGGCTCTAGAGACAAGCTGGCTCTGAGCAGAGACCAACAAACACTTATTTGATCACTCAGACTTGCACTGCAGTGTTATTCAGCTGCACAGAGGGCAAAGTGTTAATGCTGCTACCACCTATGGGATGGCAGCCACTCGTGCTGCAAGGTGCTGAGTATCACCAAAGTACCACTGTTGACCTGATAATATTGAAATGGTGTTTTCTAGTGATGGGTCTGTCCATTTCTGCATTTCCTTATACAGCTCATCAGCCACAGCCGATTCTGTAAGATGCAGCCCCTCACTTTGGAATCCAGACTCTCCTGTTAACTAACTGCAGAAAGTGCCATGTTGGTTCCATTATTAGCTCCATATCTGGCCCATATCTGCTGCAATGATGCTTAGGTTTTCTCTGTTTCCACCTTAGCAGGACACTGTCTGAAATATTCTTGCCAAATTTCCTGTGAAACTGGATGTACCTTTACCTGGGAGAGTGCCCCAAAATACATATATTCATCAAAAGAAGGGTGAGAGCTCCTTAGATGACATCCCAGACAGACTTTACTTTAAGGGCTGTAGAGCACTTGAACAGGCTGCCCAGAGAGGCGGTGGGGTATCCATCTCTGGAGTCATTCAAAACCTGCCTGGACACCTTCTTGTGTAACCTGTTCTAGGTGAACCTGCTTTGGCAGGGCAGTTGTCCTGGATGACCTCTAGAGGTCCCTTCCAACCCTTACCATTCTGTGGTTCTGTGCAATTGCAGAAATGTCCTGTAGACATTTTTTTTCCCTGAACTGTCCTAGCTCATATGAAAAATAACTGTCATTAAATAAAAAGCTGAAGAAGAAGAGGATGGTCACATGTCACAGATCCTTGTGCACGTGAGAAACTTTTTATGGTTTACTTTGTGCATGTTGATGTTTTCACTAACTTCAGGTTTGCTCAGGCAAAGCACTGACACCAAGAGGAGCAAATAATGTCATCACTACTTAGCAACATTTGGGAAAGTAAAAGACCTTGGATCATGAGGTCATGGACTAATAAATTAATCAGCTGTGAAATGCTGCTAAGGAAAACCATAAATTAAATAACTGGTGCTCTCCTTGTCCTCTCTGTCTCTCCCAGACACTTTCTTGCAGTGCAGTTTGGAATCTGTCTTTTCTCTTTATGCTAAATGACAGAACAAGTAACTTACACTGTGAACTTCTTAGATCTTTGTCTTCTTTTCCAGTCAAAATTGAACACTTGTTTATGCTGAAGAAATCTTGTCCTCTCTTAACAATCGGCAAAATTTGTTCTATAGAGAAAATATTTTGGAACAGTCTGTAATATATTGGGCAATGTGATCTAAAAATGAAAGAACTGATGCAATCCTTTTGCAAGTTTTGTGTGGCTGTGATACTTCAGGCTGCTCGAACAATAGACTTGCCTCCCTCTATCTTTCTTTTGACTTTCACTCCTCGCAAATCTTCAGGGGACCATTACTTCTGAAATAAAAAGTGAGTTGGAACTTCACTGACGTTTACCTTTAAAAATAGCATTTGTGATGAAGTAACAAGACTGCATTGTTTTTCAGCCTAATCTTTGATTTGTCATAGTCATCAGCTTCTGCACCTAGAGGAAGAGAAGGCAGGTGTGTTAACCAGATGGACAGATGGAACAAAATGTCACTGAATTGTGCAGGCATGGAAATAGAAAGACCTAGGACAAATGGCATTTTGGATGGAAGGTGACCCAGACAGTCAGTTGTAGGCACATTATTAAAATTGAAAGAAACTTCTAGAAAACAAATTACAGGAAATGCTGTTGAATATTTGTTACTGTTGTGTTGGAAAAAAAAGGATGAGGAACATGGGTAGATCTAAAACTGGAAGCTTAATACACAAGAAAATTATTGGAAGGTTTCCTCAGAGGAATATGATATTATTTATTTACTCCCTTCAGCCACCTGGACTTAACTAGGAGATGATTTGTAGTCATTTAAGACCTTTGGGTAACTCAATTTTGGAAGAGCTCTGTGTGAGAATATCAAGGGTATCTCCATTCTCCTTTAAACTCTGGCCTCTTTGTAGCTAGTTCTTCCACTTTTCTGTCCCTGACTACAACAACACATATCCATATGCTGTTTCCCAATCTCTTACTCTGACCCACAACCTGAATATTGGTCATGTTTGTTTTTCTTTAACCAATGACAGTTAAACTGCCTAACTCATGTCATGAAAGAATTTATAGCAAGGACTTCTCTGTTATAACTACTGTCAGCAGGATTTTATAGTAGGGACAGTTTATGCTACTGCTGCTGTATAATGATGATAGCAATACCCTAAAAATAACAGCAATAGTGAGATTTCCATCTTGGCTAGATAGCAGCATGGAACATGGCATTCTGGCACTCGAATTGTTTCTGAGAGCCCACAAAGCCCCTGCAATTTGTTGGTTTTCACTAAAACTCTAAAGTGTAGTTTTGATAAACATAATCCTTGAAAAATCACAAGAAAGCCAAATCTTTTAATGTGAAGCTCAAAAAAAAAAAAGTATTATTTTGTCTTATAATTAAAATAAATAATCAAACAAACAAATAAATGGAAACAAACATCAATGTAAACATCTATGATTTGGTATTGCCCACCCCCCCCCCTCCAAAAAAATAAAAAAGAAAATGTGCTGGCTTTGATTTTTTTGCAAAGTGACTGGATGCTCAGCCTGGCATAATTAAACAGATATGCCCAGAAACAAGCATGCTAAACATCCTCAGTTTGCAATTCAGACACATGGATCTGGTGACTGAGGAAGAGAGGAAGACACCCATAAGCCCCTCTGTGAATGGGTTGTAATGAACTATGAATATAAAGAAAGCTGTCCTACTACTGGAAATTCAGACCAAAGGTGGCAGAAAATGCAAACTAGCAGCATAGCAGGTATGCAGGGAATTCATCTTCATTCAGTCTGATTCATTTGCACTTAAAAAAGCAATTTACATTCATACGGTTGTTTAAGGGGGGGTGGGAGTGCTGGTGAGGGTTGTTTTTTTTTTCTGGTAGCTGCATTTTTTTATATAAGTTGATTAACCAAAGGAAAGGAAAAACATGGATTAAGACATGTATGTTATTTGTGTGTGTTGTTAATCAAAAATAATCTCCTCTTCAGGGAAGTGCAACAAGTGATCATTAGCAGTAACTAATATTCATAATTTCTATTTACTTCATCACAACCTTTAACTTTTTTCAATACAACATTCATATTCCAAAGACATTAGTGAAATATGACCAAATAGTTAATCTTGCAGCAATTTACCTGTAAAGTAATGTAGTGGGTTTGCAGTTACCTGCCCCCCCCGCCTTTTTAAACCCCAGCTAAAACTCAGAAAAAACACTGGAAGTTAATAAATGAAGCTTTATATTTACAGCAATGCAAATATACAAGCAAATATTTACAAGATATAACAGATATTTACAGAAATATACAGTAAAAAAAGTAATACACACACCACACCCCTCCCAGAGACCAAAATCCCCAAGAGACGGTAACCAAATCCCCCCTACCACCTTTCCCCCCTTCCCCAGCCTTATCTCACCACCTGATGATGCTGCAGATAAGCTGAAGATAAGAGAGATTAGTGGTAGGAGAAAAAGCTAGTCGTTTTACTCTGAATTACTCTGAATTACTCTGAATTAGCTCAAAGGCAGAGAGACAAAGGAGAAAGCAGCCACAGGACCCAATGGACAGAAGCCCTCTGCTAATCTCATTTGTTTTGGGAACATCTCTTAAAACAATTTTTTTTTTTTCCTTTCTCAGTGAAACTCGGTGAAGTGACACAATGTGTTTAACTCTCTCTCAGCCAATAGTCTAATTTCTCACTCAAATTCTCCAATTAGCTCAAACCAACACAAGTAAGAGATCTATGTTTTTGTGACAGTCTCTGGAGGCTGCAGAAGAAAGTATTGTAAAATTCCAAGAGATCCATCCATTCATACTCGTTCTGCTTCTTTGAGGTTCCCATGCCTCATCTGGCATTCAATGTCAATATCAAACCTTATCCATGCCTACTCTAATTATGTGAGATGGGAGGCAGGAAGGCAGAAGCACCTTTGGTGGCAAGGAGTAAATGGTAATTGCTTTTTCACTGGTAAAGAAAGTCAGTCAACTGCATTTCTAGAGCAAGAGTAGAAGTCGTATTTTATAACAGGCTATTTCCAGTTCTGACCCAGTCTTCATGTGGATGTGGAAGGTGACATTGATAATCATCATGACTGTTACAGACTTTCAACCACCACTTTCTTAAAAGTATACAAAAAAATCAGCTTCCCTGTATTCTAGGGGTACTCTGATTTCCACTGAGGACTTTTTAAGCCAGGCAGCTTGTTCTCTTCCTGGTTCATGTTGTAGGTTAACAGCGAACTATTGTACCACAGAGGGGAAAGTCTGTTCCAAGTGGGAGGCTCCAGATAATGTACCCTGTTATCCCCTTCCTTTTTCTGTGTGTTTTCTATTTAAGAGGCAGACCTTTCAGCCAGCATTCTCTTGGCTCAAATTTTGCTTTCACTGATCTGAGGGGGAAGCCTCTTTCTGGCAGGAAGCTGAGGGCAGCATGGTGCAGCCTAGTCCATTGCTCGTTCTGGTTTTGTATATATATTCCTTTTACCTTAAATCCCTTTGTACTTTGTTTGCTTTTGTAAATATTACTGGGCTTGCCTTCCAGTTCAGTGCATGTGTTTGTATTTACTCCCTCAGGATAAATCTACATTCTGTCCAGAGCTGGAAGCTCAAAGCAGGACAGGTCACCTAATAAATTGAATTTTATGTTGTCATATTGCCTGGTTTTTCTTTTCCCTCTTTGACAGGGAGGTCAGTGATTAGATGGAAGCTGAAGTTAATTCAGCAGATCAGAAAGGACAAAATGTACTCCATCTTTGGGTAAAATCATCTTCTACAACCCCAAATCTCTTTCAGACAGTTCTACTGCCTATGAAAATGTCACAGGCCCAATGTTTGAAAGAGCTATTGTGAGTCATGTTATAGTTACTGACAGGGACCATCCTCTGTCAGCTGAAATAGCTGAGCTGCTTTGGGACAAAGTCTAGAAAGAAGACTCATGCTTCAGTGGGAGATTTGGCAGTGGTATGTTTACAGTAGGACTCAATGATCTCCATGATCTCTTCCAGCCTAAACTGTTCTATGACACTGAAAGTGACAGAGGAGTTTTGGTATACAGGGTCTGATAGTGCACGAGGTTCCCTGTACTGGGCAGCTCCCAGTAAGAAAATTGGTGGAAAAGGCAGACTGTCTTGATATGAAGCACAGAGAGAGAGAGAGAGCAAAAAATGTATCTTGGTCCTGAAGCTGCTGGAGGTGTTTGTTAGTACTGCAAATCATTTTTTTTCAGGAACCCAGAGTGCTCCCATACTTTATTTATCACACCCAAGACAGACATATTTATCCCTCTTCCCACCTCTCTTCAGTCTTGCCTCCTTATCAGCAGGGAGGCTGGAGGTAGTTCCTGAGCTGGAAGTTGTTAGATTTATGTTCCTGTCTTTGATCCTCTGAGCTTGTCACTCCCTGTCAGACAGTGCTATTTGCACTGAATTTCTCAAAACAAGCAGCAATCTCTGACACATAGAGGAAACATTAAGGGCAGGTGCTGAGAGACCCAGATGCTGGGAAAAAAATATGCCAGCCCCTCAGTGACAGTGGAGGAGTCCCATACCTCCCTGGAAAGGGAGGAGGGAGGGCACTTTAATTACAACATGGGCAGATGATTTAGTGGTGACCTGGCAGTGCTGGGTTAATTGCTGGACTCAATAATCTTAAAGGTGTCTTCCAAACAAAATGATCCTAAGAAGCTGCATTTGCTTCTGATTTGATCAGGAAAGTGTTTATTCTTCCATCTCTAGTAGCAAACATCATTGCTAAGGAGCTGCTGCGGAGGCCCAAGGCCAGATGGCACAGGAAGGTTGTACTGTGCCAATATTTCTCCAATATCCAAACCTGACAGGAAAGGCCCTTGGTCTGAACTGACTCCTCAAACCATCTAGTTTGTCTACTGCTACTGCTTTGTCTAGGCCAAAACCTGCTAACAGGTTTTTACCTGTTTAACAGTGTTGGATCTTGAACGCTTGCACTGGTGCTCAGGTGCTGTTAAATTTACTGGTGCAGAAATGAAGAAAGAGAATCAGACTTCAGAGGGGATCTAATCTCAACATTCCCAGGGTGCAGGAGCAAAAGCACAAATATCTTTTTTTTTCTTTTTCTCAAGACAGAGTGAGCCAGTATTTAATACCAAGTGTTCAGCACCTCGAGAAAAAATCTCTTTCTTCAGCAGTAGCAACATTGAAAAGAAACTACAAAGTAAGCCTGACAGTCCTCCAACATTCACTGTACTACCTGAGCCCTGCAATCCAGGCTACTCACATTCTGGGGCAAAGTACACATCATTTCAAAATGGGAGTGAAGAATTTGAAGTGCTAAGAAATTATGCTGGAGTGCCTTAGTGTCTCTTGCAGCTCTAAGGCAATGAAAAGAGAACGCTAAAAGTCTCTTCTTATCAGGGTTGTATGCATTTGGTATAACTTAGTGTTAACAGGCAGGAGAAGATGCTGCTTGTGTTTTCAGTGACATTGCAGTGTGGTTTAGGTGCTTAGATTTCTAGGACTACTATTCACACCATCTTCTCTCCACAAGTTACCTAATAAAACAATATATTTTTTAAAATACCAGTAAAAGCAAAATGTTTAATAATTGATTACCTTCTGTGGTGTGACTAGAAGTCAATGTGGCTTCCCTTCAATTTAGCAAGGCCTTCAGCACAATCTCCTGTGGTAACCTTCTGGTCAAATATAGAATCATAGAATCAGTCAGAGTTGGAAGGGACCACAAGGATCATCTAGTTCCAAGCCCCCTGCCAGGGGCAGGGACACCTTACCCTAGATCAGCCTGGACAGAGCTTGAAGGCCAGAGATAGCCTTAAATACCTCCAGGGATGTGGCCCCAACCACCTCCCTGGGCAACCCATTCCAGGCTCTCACCACTGTCATGGTGAAGAACTTTCTCCTTACATCCAGTCTCAATCTACCCACCTCCAGCTTTGCTCCGTTCATAGGAGATGAAGATTTCATGAATGGATGATAAAGTATGTGAAAAATTGTCTGGACAACTGGGCTTGGAGAGTGACATTCAGAGGTGCAAAGTCCAAATGGCAGTTGATTTTAGAGGTAGCCCTGAAGGTAAATTATCAGAGTAGATACTTCTTGATGTCTTTATTAATAATCTGGAGGACGAGGCAGTTCACGCTCCGCAGGTTCATGGGCAGAATTACATCAGAGGGACGGTTTGTGTACATGGAGTTTGGTTGCTATATCAACAGATCTAGACAGATTAGGTAAGGGGGCTGGCAGGAGATTTGACAGAGAAAGACATGAGAGGAATTATTGTCTTTATAATTTGGTGACTGATGGTCTGACAGTAGTTCATGTCACATTACAGTCTGGAACAAAAGCTGTCTTTAAAATATCAAAATTGGAGTGAAAATCATTATTCAGCCCAATTCTATTAGATAAGAGAATAAATTTCATGGTTCCCATTACAGAATAGGCATCTCCAGGGTTATAGGATATCTCCTTTTATTTTGTAGCACTACTGATTAGATCCAACACTTGCAGATATTGCGTATTTTTAGCAATAGAGACACTTTGGCTTGGAGAGTGATATTACTTTCACGAAGAAAAATGTCATGGTCAATTTATTGTCCTTCATAGTTGCCTAATATCTCAAAAAAATAATAAGATATTTGTGGAGACATTGGTGATTCCTGGAAGAGCTTTTTTTCATGTGAGCAATACTAAGAAATTTCTACCCTGATAATATTTTTCTAATCTTCTTGGTCAAAAAGCAAAAGTGATTTAATTCGCTGGATATTCTTCGCTATCTGGGCTAGGATTTAAAGCAGGCCCCTGTTTCAAACCCTGAACCAGGGAATATAGATAACTGTGTGATCCTGTGCACATGATGATTGACTGAAATAGATACTTTGCAATTCACACAGTTGTTACTAGAAACTATTTGGTGGATATTTAAAATTCATAAATATGAAAAAAACACACCTTTCTGTGAATGGTTCATTAATTGGCAAAGCAATCTAAAGTCAGTAATATAACAGTTAGCACAACTGAATTTGGCCCTTCTTTGCATTCTAGCAGTTTACAAATTTGCCAAAGGCAGAATACTGAATTAACTGGACACAGATTTATATTGATGAGCTTCATCTCAACTTATTTCAGCTTTCTGGGTTTGTATGTCTGCAGTATAGATGTCTGCATCTGAAAGAGTCATCATGGACAATGTTTATGTGCAATGGAAAGAAATGGTAATTTTACCTACTTTAGCTTCCTTTATTAGACTGAAAGAATAGGACTCAAGATTGTGCTGGTTTGAGCTAATTGGAGAATTTGAGTGAGAAATTAGACTATTGGCTGAGAGAGGTAAACACAGAGTGTCACTTCACCAGAGTTTTACTGAGAAAGAAAAAAAAAGTTGTTTTTAAGAACTGTACCTAAAACACTAGATATGAGACGGTTTCTGACCGCTCTGGCTGCGGCTGCTTCTCTTTTTGCATGGTCTCCTTTGTCTCTCTGTCTTGATAGCTAATTCAGAGTAACTCCACTAACTTCTCTCCTGCTACTAATCCCCCTGGCCGATCTACTTCAGCTTATCTGCAGCATCAACAGGTGGTGATATAAGACTGGGGAAGGGAGGAAAGGTGGTAACCCCCTACCACCATTGGTTACCCCTCTCTTGGAGATTTGGGTCTCTGGGAGGGGTGTGGTGTCTGTATTACCTTTTCATTGTATATATCTGTAAATATCTGTTATACTTTGTAAATATTTGCTTGTATATTGTGCATTGCTGTAAATATAAAGCTTCATTTATTAACTTCAAGTGTCTTGAGTCCCAGCCGGGGTTCATAAAAGGGGGTTGGGGGGGCAGGTAACTAAACCACTACAAAGATTGTTATACATATTCACTGAGTTCAGAGTGAGTCTACATTAAGTTTAAAGCCCGGACAATTAGATCAGATATGGATATTTACTTTATAGATGTCAACATGTGGGCAAATTAATCAAAACTGATATGTTAGTCCAAGGTCCCTTTATGATCATCAAGAGGAATATACACAATCAGTGGAAGATTCATTCAACATCACTCAGGATGTGAGGATCTCATCTACACAGGAAACTACTGCTCTGAATGACTTGTGAAAAAGGACATCTCATTCTTCCTGTTTACTGCAGGAGTAGACAAGCCTTTTCATCCTGACATTGGGAACACCTCCCTTTCTTCCTTCTTCTGCTCATGTAGTAGGGTAACAAGGAATCAACCTATACGGTACTGAATCTGGGCCTATTTATAACACATAAACCTAAATACATCCATTATTAGGCAGGTGACTTGCGATGGAAAATTTTCCTGTTCCAGCCACTACAGTCTCTTACTCCTTTGTGTCCTTGTGTAGGTAATGGTGTGTCTCCACTTGTCAGGGGAAGAAAGATAGTCGTGGCTTTTCTTTGTGTGGCATATCTTTTCATGGCAGCCATTTCTTCAGCTCATCTTCTCAGTCCTCCACAAGAGTATGCACCTCTGCTATTGTCTGCTCTAGTGAAGAGAGGATGAATGATAACCACATTCCCATCAGAAGTTTTAGTATCTTTATGGCATTCTTGAATCTGCTTTGTTCCTGAAATGTCGTATTTTCTGTAGAATTAATAACTGCTTGTGCAACTTCTGCTAAATCATGTGATTGTGAGAAGGTGACCTTTGTAGGTATTTTCTTAAATTCCAGTGCCTAGTGCCCAAAAAGCTGCAGATGTCCATGAATGACTACAGTCCCTCATAGATGGAATAGAGACTGGCATCATACTCTGAGTCTAAAAAGCTTTGGTCCATGACTTAAGAAAACAAATCCATATGACAGCACTGTAAAATTAAAACTTTCTTAAATTCTGTATCCAAACATACTTCAGACTTGAGCAGATTCTTACATGTGTTTGAATTTGGCTGATAATTTTCCACTCTATGGCAAGTGCCATTGCTTTGTGAGGTTTCAACCTCAGGATACAGACTGCAAAGCATGCACTGCTTAATACCAGCAAATATCTAAAAGCACTTAGAGTTACAGAATCATTCTCTTTGGAAGAGACCTTTAAGATCAAGTCCAAATGCTAACCCAATACTGACAAATTCACTACCAAACTATGTCACTAAGCACCACACCTGCATGCCTTTTAAACACCTCTAGGGAGGTAGCCTGTCCTCATGCTTGACAACTCTTCCAGTGAAGATATTTTTTTCTAGTATTCAATCTAAACTTCCCCTGGTGCAACTTGAAGTCATTTCCTCTTGTCCTATCACTGTTACTTAAGAGAACCAAACTGACCTCCCACCTTGCTACAACCTTTTTTCAGATAGTTGTAGAGAGATAGAAAGTCTCCCCTCAGTCTGCATTTCTCCACACTAAACAACTCAGATTCCCTCACCAACTTAACTGCACTCCTTTAGAGATGCTGCATCACCTCTTATATGTCCTTCCTATAGTGAGGGGCTCAAAACATCACACAGTATTCAAAGTTTGGCCTCGCTACTGCCAAGTACAGGAGGACATATTTCCAGGGTACAGTTACATACTTCTCGGGAAATAAAATTCATAGACAATTATACAAAGTAATTTGATGTTTATCTCAGGAAGCCACTGACTGGCAAATCACAGAAAAGGAGAAATCTTTGCTTTATGAATTTTAGGTGAGGTAGAGTTTTGAACAAAACTGGCTGCAGTGAAAGATAACATGGGGGGAAAAAAAAGCACAAAAGTAAACAATCAGAGAAACATGTCCTGATTTTTTAAAGTGTAGCTCAATTAAATAAATTATCAACTCAAATGCAGATCTTCCTTCCACTGGGTGCAAACAGGAGTGGTTAAATGGGAAGTCATATTGCTAACCAGATTGTTAGCCTCTTCTGCAGCAAAAATAAAATCACTTTCATGCTGTGTCTCAGCTTAGTAAGCTCGTAAGAAGAAACAGCTGTTGAGCTTCTTGGAAAGGAAACCCATTACCTACAAAAGAACACAATAAATGTTTGTACTCAGCCTCCATAAGAGGGTGATGCATATCTGTACCCCAAGGTTATTCACCAATTGCCAGGCAAAACAAATACGACCTGAAGGGATTTACCCATTGCTACATCCAGTTGCAAAATTGCTGTTCTTAAGGGACATGAACAAGAAGCTGGCAAGCTTCCGCTTCCAATAGTTAGCATTGAATTTCATTTCATCAAAGATGTTGCTACTGAAGAAGAAGAATATGTAACGAGTGTAATACAATGACTTGCCATATTGGATCTGTATTTTCTCCAGATTCACCTGGTAGTTAACCATAAATTGGTTTTGAGACACATCATTAGTAAATGGATAAGTGAGCTACCAGTTTTAAAAGTGAATTGCTGCTTTACAGCTGTGTTAGTCGTGGAGCAGTAAGGATGATGCTATTACACTGCAGTGCTATTACAGTGTATTTTATATTCCCTATGAGGTCTAACAAAGGATCAGTGGAAATAAGGGTCTCAGTCACCATTAAATGTGATGAGATATTTTACTGGTGCCAAGACAAGGTAACACTGCTGGTTTTTACAAGGAGATTTGTGTGTTTTAAACCCAAACTGTGTTCAAAGCAATATATTGATAATGACATGTAGCTAACTGACAATCACTGAACAGTGTCATCAAGCTCAATATCAATTAACTGAAGAGAAAAACCTCAACAATACAGTTGGGGTGACTCTAGGAGTATGAGTTTCCTCTTACACCCTGCTCCCATGTTAGATATAGCTGCTGCAGACGGACATGTGCTTGTATGACACATGCTGGGCTGAAACGCCCTGCAAGGTTACACATAGCACTGGCTTGGCTGTTTCTTGCTGGACAGGTACTGTCTCCCCATCTTTTTCCAAGGGACAATACTTGTACCAGCCTGGTAAGGAGCTGAAGATACGGAGTCACTTCTGGCAGTACCAACCCAGGTTCAGAATACCGCTTTTTTTTTTCACTCATTACACTTTGCCAGGTTTCTTCTACACTTCTTTTCAGCTGCTTCTGTCTGTGTTGCCAGAGTCTCTTTGCACTTTGTAGATTATATGTGAAGATAAGCAACTGCAAAATAACAACCTCTTGGAGGCTCAAGGTCCTGCACTAGGCACGGGAGCAGGTGCTCTCCTGGACAGATTGCAATGGAGGGGACATTAAGTGACATGTATACTTCATGGTGGCAGTTGCTGTACCAGCTTTACAGAATGAGAGGGGGAGAATGCATAAATCACATCCATACATCAAGACCTTAGCATCAGTTTGCAGCTTTTCACTGAAGATCTTCTGTGTGCTTATTTATGTGAAAACGGGGAATATGTAGGTATTTCCAGAGACCTTTGGAGGCCTCTCGACAATTATACACTAATCAAATACATTAAACTATGAAGCTCCTTACAAATGTCCTAAAATTATCTCTTTTCCGAATGCAGTCTTAGATAGAACATAGTCTTAGTCTCAGATAGCAGCGAAGTGCATCTGTGCCTTCATGTCTCTGTCAGCCAAACTGCCACCTCTGCTGCAGCCAGATGGACCATGCTGCCAGTACTGCTGGCATGGAAGCTAGAAATACTCAAGATTTATAACAAGTTATCAGAAGAGTTTATAATACATAGGGGTAATCACATCTGAACACAGCAATTCATTCCTGTAGTAACTGATGCTGAGTTACACCTGGGATAAATGTGGGCCATTATTTAGTGTGTGTTAGCAGCCCAGAGCAATAACTAAGGTAGCGTGCCTGGGAATCCAGATGAAAAAGATCCATGCCACCTTTTCCCCCCTGACTGTTTCTCATATCGTTCACAGACGGATGTTTCTGCTAAAAATTAAAGTGAAGCTGATGGCTTTGTTTTTATTGAGCTGAACAAGTCAAACAACTTGTTTACTCTTCTCACAAGGTTTATTTTGGCCTATCTTGAGTCAGAAAATTAAACCCTGCAGCTGTTCCCAGTACTGATAACCAAAATCACAAAGGAGATCTTCCCAAAATCATGAAACAGTATCACAAATTATAACGTTTTTTCATTTAAAAAAAAAAAAAAAAAAAGGTCTCATAAGGATTTTTAAACTTTTGAGCTTTTGAGGTCCAAGGAATACACAATATTTGTCTCCTATTAAATACCTTCTGCTAGTCTTGTGGGAAACATGAAAAACAGAAGATGTTTGATATTTCCGTACTGGCACTGTTCTTGGAACTGAAAGTTTAAAATAAATGTCAAATACAGCAAGAGTTTTAAGAAGAGTGTCAACATAGCTAGCACAGGTTGAACAGCAAGCATCTCAAAGTTAGTGGCCCATCTTTTGCCTTAGACAATAATCCCAAGAAGCCATGGTTTGTGAAGTGAGTAATGCTTTTCATTTTGTGAAGTTTTCAGTATCACAGTTCCTTAGGTCATTGCATTCACTGATAGATGTGCATCTACCAAGATTTTAAAATGCCATTAAACACAGCCATAATGACTGTTTTTCCTATATGAGTACGGCCCCTACCTCAAGAAGCTCCAGAAAGCCAAGTGCAAGGTCCAGCACCTGAGTCAGGGCAATCTCAACCACCAATACACGTTGGGTAGAGAATGGATAGAGAGCAGTCCTGAGGAGAAGGGCGTGCAGGTCAACACGGGCAAGCAATGTGCTCTTGAAGCCCAGAAAGCAAATCATGTCATGGGCTACATCAAAAGTATGGCCAGCAGGTTGAGGGAGGTGATACTCCTCATCTGTTCCACACTTATGAGATCCCACCTGAAGTATTGTGTCCACCTCTGTAACCCCCCAGCGCCAACAGAACATGAAACTGTTAGAGAGAGCCCAGAGGATCTGCTGGATCAGAGAATTAGATGACTTCTCCTGTGAAGATCGGCTCAGAGATTTGGGATTCTTCAGCCTGGAGAAGCGAAGGCCTTAAGGAGACCCTACAAGCAGCCTTCCAGTATTTGAAAGTAGCCTACTGAATAGTTGCAGAGGGACTTTTTACAAAGGCATGTAGCCACAGGATGACCCATAATGGATTCAAACTGGAAAAAGTTAAGATGATGCAGGGGTTTGATTGCTGCAGCCCAGGTACAACTCAGTACTCTCCAGACCTACATTAAGCAATTGATTTTGGAAAGCTTCAGCAATGTGCAGTCCCAGGCATTCCTGTGCTAGACAAGCCCTCAGGTTCTCTGTGTGTTTTAATCACTGTTACTGACTAAACAGATCCAAGTGTAAGCCCTCTTTGCAGGTAATTTTTTTTTCCCTCTCAGTCACAATTTAATGGCAGTCAAAGGGACTATCTGCTCTGAGTTTGTTCCTTTCTGGTTATTTTATTTCTTCCTGTGAAAGGGCTTAGTCATATTTAGCTTTATTTTTTCTTATAGGGTAATCATAGGAAAGAATAGGTTCATTTTTCAAAGTCATTCACATATTTCTTTTCTTCACAGAGGAGCTACTGTGCTGTCATCTTTGAACTTGAGCTTAAAAAAAAAGAAAAAAAAAAAATCCAAGAAGGGGAGTCTGAAAATAGTCCTAGCACAGTCTGAATGTACCACTTAGCTCATTTTTACATGTCTTCCTTTCAGACAGGTTTTCAATGGGGTTATTTAAGTAAAGGCTTTTTTAAATCTTTGGGTTTCTGCTCTTATAACTAAAAATACTCTATGAAGTGAGAGGAAAGATGGGAAAGGGTCTGTTTGTGTCTATGCAGTCTTTTAGATGCTCACAAGCAATGAAAGAAGATGATTTTTTTTTTTCTCAAAATGGCAAGACTAAGAGGAAGGACATTCTCATCTCTAACTACCCAAGCTTCTAAAGAGACAACTGATTGATCAGAAAGGTGACCACAGTGAGGACATTTAAACAGCAAGTTTAATAGTTTATAAAATCCTTCCAATTCAGCTGTTTCTTTGCACATGACACTAAGTCATAGCACTGTATATGATGATTCTGAATTCACAACCTGTCCTAATAGAGATGCTGAGAGATAACAGATGACTCACCAGGAGGAAGGGACATATTAGAACACCAGCAGAATTGGTAAAGATGTAAACTATCTTTCCAACTTCTCATGTCTGTATGTCCTGCTTTGGACAGTGAGAGGTAAGCAGAGAACAGTAAATGATTTTGCCTTTGCTCCTCCTAGAGGAGAAATGCCTGAATGCCTATGGTGATGGGCCAGGGTCTTTTTCTTCACTATGACAACACGAATAAACTTGTCAGGAGTATGTGAGATAATACTTGCAAGGAAATCCTTTGCAACTTTACTGAAGGCCACCAGCATCATTCCTAAACACAGCCTGATCTCACGTGCCTGCAGTACCATCTTCCCATCTATTTAAAAATGTGCTCACAGCATGTCTGCAGCCTCCCTTGCTGGCCTTAACTGGTGGGATAGCACACAAGTACCAGTCCCTCTAGGCAGTCCTGTGTCACAAGGGATGCCTGCTTTAACACTTCATACTCATGTATGTAAAGCAGCCTATAAACTATGTGATACTTGTGTCTGTTGCGTGTTTTGATATCTTACACCTATGAATCAGTAAGTGTCACCTTAACTGCAGCAATGATGACTATGAAACACTGCAGATATGGACTTTACTAGTCTGACTAGATTAATACAATACTTTGGGAAGGACACAAAAATAATAGAAGGAGGACAGCTTCCCTGACTCTGAATATGGCACTGGGAGATTGCATGGCACTGCTGCTGAAGGCAGTAATAAGCAGTGACATGATGAAGTGACTGTTTAGTAGTAAAGGTGTAGGAAATACTTAGGGTCATTTTCATTGCTGCATATAAATCAATGGTGCACCTTAACCTTTATTCCTGCCTTTTTATATTCTATTATTTTTTTTTAAAAAGATACAATAGAGGCGAAAATTGTTAAGAAAAAAAAGGTGATAAAAATGGTCTAAAAATAAAGGAAAGTATTCTTTTGGGATTAGGCCACAATGGTGGCTTCAGTCTGGCCATACGGAAAGTATAGTTTATTCAAAAAGAAGGTATAGGGTCATGTGCATGGAGTAACTGGATAAAATTATCTCCCTAATGTTATCCAGATGGTCAGTCTCAGGGCCCTATTAATCTCCTAAAGTTTTAATGTCACCAATGGCAAAATGCCATTTATAATTACATTATCTCTTCCAAAAAAAACCCCAACAACCTTGAACTAAAATTGTCCTGCCACAGGTGATGTTGTCCTCAGATATAACAATCACTGTGCAGCCTGCAATTGAATTCTTAATTTATTAACTTCTACAATGGCCAACGATGCCTACTCTGCAACTTATGCTGACTAAGGACCAAGGTTCAAGACTTTGTTTTGCTTTGCTAAGGCTTTTTATTTAACTGGAACCCTTTTCACTTTAAAGAGATGGACAGCACTGTCATGCCACAACTAGACAAACAACACTTTGGGTTCTTTTTGAGACCTCTAGTTCTGGCCTGCATAAGTTACTACTTCTCTGATGTCTCTGGAATGCTGTTGATTCACTGTACATGATAGCCTTGTCTTTTGAATTCAACATCTATGTTCAACATTCTTTACCTCAAGACCTGTTTAACCTTTTGCTATTACAACACCGAGAAGGGAGATGCCTTGTTTAAACACACTTGAAGACCCTTCTTCCTTGAAAAATATACATAGAGGGCATTGAACTATAAAGTTCAAGTTCAGAAAGTGCAGTCATAGAATCACAGAATCATAGAATGGTTTAGGTTGGAAGAGACCTTAAAGATCATCCAGTTCCAACCCCCCACCATAGGCAGGGACACCTCCCAGTAGATCAGGTCGCTCAAGACCTCATCCAGCCTGGCCTGGTCTCTCTTGACTACTACCACGTTTCCCCATTTTCCTGTCTGTTCTTAAAGTTTTTGCTTAAGCACCATAGATTTGTATATTTTTCATAGAATCATAGAATCATAGAATCATAGAATGGTCTAGGTTGGAAGAGACCTCAAAGATCATCCAGTTCCAACCCCCCACCATAGGCAGGGACACCTCCCACTAGATCAGGTCGCTCAAGACCTCATCCAGCCTGGCCTTGAACACATCCAGGGAGGGAGCAGACACAACCTCCCTGGGCAACCTGTTCCAGTGCCTCACCACCCTCACTGTGAAGAATTTCTTCCTAACATCCCGTTCAAATCTCCCCTCCGCCAATTTGAACCCATTCCCCCTCGTCCTGTCATTACAAGACCTTGTGAACAGTCCCTCCCCAGCCCTCCTGTAGGCCCCCCTCAGATACTGGTAGGCTGCTATAAGGTCTCCCCGAAGCCTTCTCTTCTCCAGGCTGAAAAGCCCCAACTCTCTCAGCCTGTCTTCATAGCAGAGGTGCTCCAGCCCTCTGATCATCTTCGTGGCCCTCCTCTGAACTCTCTCCAACAGTTCCATGTCCTTCTTGTGCTGGGGGCTCCAGAATTGCACACAGTATTCTAGGTGGGGTCTGACAAGAGCAGAGTAAAGGGGGAGAATCACCTCCCTTGCCCTGCTGGTAATGCCTCTCTTAATGCAGCCCAGGACACAGTTGCTGTCTGAGCCGTGTGTGCACACTGCAGGCTCATGTTGAGCTTCTCATCCACCCAGACCCCCAGGTCCTTTTCCTCAGAGCTGCTCTCCAGCCACTCACCACCCAGCCTGTATTTGTGCTTGGGATTGCAGCGCCCCAGGTGCAGGACCTTACACTTGGCCTTGTTAAATTTTCATCCTTGACTTGAGCCATTAACCTGTATCTAGCTCTATGTCCCTCTAATTGGGTTTTAAACAGGTAGGTACCAATTTTTTTTTTTTTCTATGTCCTTCTAAAACATGATTACACATAGACTGATGACAAATTAAGCCAGTTCTGCAAGTTTCTATTCATATGAGAATAACAAGATTTCGTACACTGTGTCATTTATACTACAAACAATATTCTCTTCCCTGTCATCCCCTAATACTCTAGAGACATAAAAATAATATGGCAAAGAGAATGAGTGAGAAAGAGAAAGAAGGAAATTAATGAGTAGAGGCAGGGAGAAAAAAAAAGGGGGTCTTCTGAGTACAGATGTTTAATGAGATGGAAAGGTGATGCATTAATGAGACACACACAATATGCTGGGAGAAGGAGGAAATACAGAAAGAGAACATATTTTTACAGAAGTGCCTATTCTGTAACAGATGGAAGAATGAATACTGAATTGAACTAACTATCAATAATACTGCTTAGATTGGTTGCTCTTTGCTATACAGGTGATTGCAATCTCTACCATTTTGGTAGTGTCATGTAGACAACATGGCAAATAAATAAATTTGGATAGTAGACCTGCAGGTCAATTACATTTTGTCCCAAACAGCCTTTAACTCCAGATCCTTAGGAGTGTTAAGTAAGGAGCTATGCTGGTATGGTGCTGATGGCTGTAAGACAGATAATAACCTGGACAGAACAAGCTACTGAGAAAGTTCAATAGGAAATCTTTCTAGTCTGTCTATATTTTAAATATCTAAATGAAGACTTAGATGTAATAAGTAGAAAAATCTGTTGTGGCCAGTTCCCAGCAGCACAGTTCTCTAACTACAATGACCTGCCTTATTTTCTACCAGCACAAATCATATCAGTAGAATAGAGTAAGACTTCAGTTTAGAGGATTTCTACGTGGTGATGAGTGAAAAGAACTGCAGTGGTAAACTATGTCTCTGTCCATTCCCTGCTACAGATGATAATTTTATCAAATTACTTTGTCAGTTAAAGTTAATGACCAAAATTATCTGTACAGATTTCCCTTACTGTCTGGTTTGTGAGTTATGCTATGGTAGCTTTGGCTGTAAATCCAGAGTCAGTTTTGTATTGTTTTGGTTTGGAATTTTTTGGTAATGTATAAATATTCACAAACCCCAAGCAAAGAGCAGTGAGTGACTCCATGATTCCAGGAAATATGCTGGTGTAAGGCTGGTTTTTCTGTCTACTTATCTGCTAACTTATTATCAGCAGTTATTATAAGATTTTCAAGGTTGTTCCAGAACCTGAACGTAACCCACAGTCTGCTTTACAGTCCTCAAAGGTTAAAAATACCCCTGCAAAATTCTGTGTATCTCCACTTTCCTTTGCCTTGCTGGATGCCCTGATCTGTCATTTAGGCAGAACAGCTGTGTTTCCTGGATTTCAAGCTTAAAGGGACTCCAGCAGGACCAATATCAGTGTAAGGAATTCACCATCTGTGCTGAAGAGGATGACAAGTTTTTTTATTAATGCTGTAATAAAGCAATGTAAATCATTGCATATGATACAGGACTCATTTTTCAGTCTGTGATACACAAATATCTTTGCATGCTTATGATTTTGGAGATACAGAGTATAATCAATTGGAGTTAGACTTTTGTATCATTCATATGTAAAACTGGAGAATGCGCACTGAGCACTATTCTAAAGCTTATCAAGAGTCTAAGAAAAGTCGCTGTTAAAGTGCAATTTTTTTTTCCAGCTTCTGTAGTGAAACTCAGGTCAAACACTCTTCATTGCTGGATGTTAAATATGAACCAAAGATGCTCCCCACAATGCTAGCACTCAATAGGTCAACAATACAACTGTCTGTAGAAAGATGCAATGTACATTTTTCAGCATTCAAAGTCTTTCTCCTAACTGTAGTTTATAGTGGCTCAAGGACTCCACAGCAGCACTTCATTGACTTGGAGGCAGAGCTCCAAAAGAAGATGCAAAAAGTATTGCAAAACTCCACAGCATCAAGCATCCTCAACTTTCCAGCAGATGGTCACAAATGGAGATGGCACAGACCATCAGGATTTATTTGTAGGTGCCTTGTGGCCAAAACTTCAGGTTTGCACTTCTTGAGTTTGTAAAGGAAAACTAGCTTGTTTTTCCTTCTTCCAGAAATTCCAAAGAGAATAGATTTCCTCTTCCCTGCATTTGCACTGTTTATTTCTTGTTAACACTTTTTGGTTTTGTTTTTTTAATGTTGTACAAGGTTTTTTACCTTTTTCCCCTGAAAAATCACCAGGGTATTGATACCAAAATATCAAAGTTATCAAGTGCACTTCCTCCTCAAGGAGAGCTAAAGACCATGAAATTACCATCACTAAGAGACTTTTATTTGCCAAAAACTTGGAAAGAGTTTTGAATGATGAAAACCCTATCATCTCCTTAGGCTTTTTCAGAATGATTTATTTCCTTTGTCCTTTAACATCTAGCAGTGATCATGATTCATATTGAAAAATCATCTATCATCATTCACTTTGTAGTTGGGTGTTAAAGGACAAAGAAAATACATACAGTAGTAAAAAGTCAGAGCTGAGTCTTCAGTTTCTAGCACGTTTGTTGCTGGAAAGCTCAACAAGAACAAAAAGTTTTGCATTTCAGTGGTGAAAGAGGAGCACATAGAAGTTACAAGTCCACTGTCCATTCCATCTGCCTCAATGGATTATATTAAAGTCTTACCAAATCCAGCTCAGATATGGAAGCCCTATTTCAAATCCGTCTCAGGAGAAAAAAATCTGAATACCTACTCACATCTGATGCAGATGATCAGACCAGACTGAGAAAAGGGCTAAGACTCTGAAACCATAGTTCAGAGGCCAAAGCAGGTAAACCAGAACAGAGAACATGGTATTTTGGGTTAGGTATATGCTAGGAACAGTGACTCTTCTGGAAGAATGCTGAGTATCTTTGTAGAATATTCGACCTCAGAGATGGCTTGGGCTGTCTGCTCCACTGCACTGGGAAGAATTTTGGAGAAACCACGTGTGTTTCCAATAACTTTTATCATCTTTACTCATGTACAGTTCCTCTCACACAGCAGTGGCAGCAATAAAAAGCAGAAGCTTGGAGTTGTACACTTTATGGACTCAGCTCCTCCTGTTTTTCCAGTCATCATAGAAAAAGCTCTCTGCCACAGTTTGCCCATTTCCCAAAACCCAGATAAATTTGCACAAAAAGGGTAATACCTCCCTGCAGATAATGTTTCCATTGTTAAGCAGGCTGTGCTTTTGCTTAGCTTGCTCTTGCGGTCACATGCTTAATGTCCTCTGTTCTGGTCCATCTAGCAGATGCGCATGGAAGCCAAGCCCATGTGTCAAGCGCTGCTGTTTATATCCTAATTAGCAAGGGAAATATATCTGACACAGAGGTAAAAATGGGAAACAAATCATTGTTTGGTAATATGACACACAATCTAACTAAACAGCTTCTCCTGGCAGAAGAACATATAGGAATGGAATGCACAGTGGGAGACAAATCTGCTTGCTTCATAATCACAGGCAAACTGTGTTACGGACAGCTACTTCAACCTATCCACATCACATAACATAAGTTGCAAACTTCCAGGAGACTGCTAGCAAATCAAAGGCAAAAAGGTTAGAAGTTGCATTGATGCCCTTTTTGTGTGCTCAGCTTAAGAGTAAGAGAGCACAAGTTCCATGTGAATGCTCTGGAAACTCAGGATTGCACAGAAAAGGGCATTGCTGATAATGTAGATACTAGCAATAACAGAGGATTTATGCCTTCACAATGCCTATATGATGCATGTCCTCTGTCACACAGGATGGAGAAACACTTTCAGTTTTGTGAAATTTCCCTTTGCTGAAGCGACCTCACCTGCAGGGACAAACTTAATCTAAATATTACTGTGTATTGATTTGCCAGCAGGTAAAGCAGCATTAATAACAGATTGAGCTGCATCCATAACCACATTTTCATAATTTACAAATATTCTTTAGGCTTGTTCTTCATGGAAACAAGACTTCCTTGTATCCTGTATCTCAAAGCTGTCTGTGCTTATTCTGTACTGAAGGTACAATTCTGCCTCACTTTACCACCTGGATCACTACAGTCTTCACTCCTGTTCATGATTCTAGCTCAAGCAGTAATGATTTGTATGTATTAATCTCAAACTTGATCTTTTATTCCTTGTTACTGGTGACTCACTGAAGAATGTGGTGTAATGTGAGAGTTGATGAAGGATGCTAAATGTCCCTTCTGGGAACTTTCGTGGAAGAAGTGGGAAGGATCGGCCCACCTCAGCATCCTTTTGTGCAAAAATTTGAGTGATTTATATATTCTTGAATGATACAGTAGCATAAAATGCTATCAGTGGAAGCAACACAGGGACAATTATACTGTGAATTAATTCTGTGAATTCTGATTTATATGGGCTTTTTTTCCCCCTCTGTATTTCATTGCTATTTGGGTTTATTCTTTGGACAAAATAGTCTGATCCTTTGTTATTCAGTGATTACAACTATCACACTACTCCTCCTCTTCTCTTGAGTGATCCTTGCTCTACTAATTCTCCAAATAACTCTAGTAATTTTAGTGTTTCCCAAATCAGACCTTTACACACCCCAGTGTCCTTGCATTGGCATTACCATCCTCTTTAAATATGTGATTTATTTGTCAGGCAAATATAACTGTAACTTTTATTCTGACTTGGTATTGATTTTAAAATACCATACAAATCTTTTAAAATAATAGATATTTACAGGGAAACAGTGCATAAAATCTGATTCTCACTCTTTTTTTCTTTTTTTCACAAGGAGTGATTTTATCCTGAAGAATGTTTGCAAAGGCATTTTCACAAAGGCTTGGACTTTAATAAGAAAACAAATCAAGCAGTCAGGCATTGACGAAATGAAATGTGAACTTTTAAGTACCTTTTGGTCAACACTTGGCAGTGCATTCATTAATTATAATTGTTCTTATTGCTTCTAAAAGTGCCTTGTCAGGCTGATCCCAAATAAAGTTTATATAGCTGATTTATTTCTTTAACATTTTTTTCACCCTGCAGTCATATAGTACCCAGTTGTAGTCATTATTAGTCCTACTTTGTTCTAACAGAAATTAAGTCACTCAGGAGGCCTTTCTATTAATGAAAACAATTTTGTGTTAACATTATTTAAGTGGAAAAGCTCATATGTGAAGTTCTCAAGGTGAAAAGATATCAAGAGAGGGGAGAAAGAAGGGTCTGTGGTGTAGCCACATGAGTTGGTGCCCAACCACTGTTCTGGAGATCAGCTTCGGGTTTTTAATGTGTTTTTTCTCTTGGGATTGTCCCACTGCCTCATCTGCAGGGAGAATGCAGGTGCTGCTACATAGCTCAGTATGTAAAAATATGTCCAAGCTTAGATGGGAGATCAGTGGATCTCACTCAACGTGTAATACTTCTGCAAAAGAACACCCTGCTCGCTGTGCCATATGTTGTTATTATTAATAATATGTTATGGATTATTAGCATATTTTTAAAAAATTATTAATATGTGTAAGTTCCCTGAGATTCTCTGGATGTTCAGTTGATAAGAAGCAATTACACAAAGGTTGTCTATAAACACAGAATTATGGAGTTTGAACGGTTTAAACAGTCAGAACTTGGAAAATAGGAACCTGGTCACAGGGAAAGTTCTAACCACACCTATTGAGTCTTACTATGTACTCACTGATGCAATAGATAGAAAGTTTCCCAGTAGAGCAGGAAGAAGGATTTGTCTTGCTGCTGGCTGGTGGTGCAAACTGCACAACAGGTGGCTGCCGTGAAAGAGTTGTGAACAGACCTCCAGTCCTGGTGGAAGGCAGCAGGAAAAAGGGAGACAACGGCTCTAAATCACCCCCTTAATTACAGTATTTTGAAAGTGAAACTGGCCAATAGGCACTAGCACCCATTGTTTTGGCCAATGAATTAAAATTCCTGTCCCTAGGTGTACACCCTGGCACTTGAGGGGCAGCACAAGACACCTGACTTGGTTTTGTGCTAAGTACTTAGCTCTCGGGGACTTGTTGGGGCCAAACCCTCCATTGTTCTGCTCATACCCATCAACTCCCAGACCTGTGACAGAAGGAGGGGAGCAGAGGTTTGAACTAATTTGGCAGGATTTTATGCCTTACCAGAACAGTCTTATGCTGACTCTGCAAAAATAGTATGTGAGGGTGTGGAAATAGTATTTTCATGCCCAGCTCAGCTGTGGGAGAGGGTCCGAGTTGATACTTTAACAGATTTTCTTAAAAAAGAGAGGAGTGGGGAAAAGTATTTCTGCAGTGGAAAGGTGCTAGAAAACTTCTTAAACTACTCTAGGAAGTGTCAACAACTTTTGGGGGATATCTAAGTGCAAATTCTGAGTTTCTGGCTGTGGGTTGTGTTGGGATGGGCCGAACTTGGCTTCAGTTTGTGGCTCTGGTTTGACTAGTTGCTGTAGCCCTATTGGAATGCCTTGAGCACCAGACAGTTCTTGCATCTTTTATTACTACCAGAAAAAAAAAATTAATTGCTAATACAAAAACAAACAAACAAAGCAAAAGAAAACAAAACAGAAAAAGCCCACTATACTGTCCTTTGGGGGCAGTTTCCACAATAATCTTTTGTAAACAAATCAGTGGCTTCTTATTAAAGAAAGAAATCACAAGAAAATTCAGAACTATTTCCATTCCTTGCTATATGGTTCTTTTGAGGGATTTCAAAACATATTTGATGTGAATCATTGGGAATTTTTGAGTTGCCACTATCCCTCCTAAAATGCTGATGACAGGCAGAGGGAGTTTAGCTTAAGCCACAGTCTTAAGGAGATGAAACGTTTTCAGCAGAAAAATACTCTGCTAACTCAAATCTTAATAATTCATGCTGTTATTTATATCTGTCTTAACTATGTTTGCAGTTAACATAACATGGGGTGAGAGTATAACTTATCTCAAAGGTGGTCAGCTCTGCTTTTGCTGTAGTGGCTGACCGTGGCTCTAAGTCTACCCTTCAGAGAGCATAACTGGCTTTACAAGAACCATGCTTTTGTGCCAGGCATGGAGGCACTGAGGTGAGTGTGGCTGGGCAGGTTTAAATGAGGTGTGAACTGTGATGGGGCGGGGCACTGCCCCACCGGAAGTTTGAATGGGGTGCAAACTTTGGCAGGACACACCCCAGTCCACTGCCCCACAGGAGGTGTCAATGGGGCAGGAAACGGTCTTGCTCCCTCCCCACCTCTGTCACCTGAGACTTAGTACAATAGGTTTGAAGTGCCTTCTCCCACCCTCCGTGGGCTTGAACAGGGAGGGAACAAATCGCCTCAGTATATATATGGAAGCTGGACAGATTGCAGCAGGACTTGCACGGACCTTCACTGGGACCTTCACTCGGACCTGCCCTCCCACCTGAACCGGGACCTGCACTGGGGCCTGCACCGGGACCTGAACACAGACCTGGAGACATGAACCTCGCACAGACTTTGAGCAGGACCTTGAGGAGCATCCTGGCTTCTTGCTGCAGGACCTGCCTCTAACGGTAAACTGCAGCCATTTGGGGGAACACCGTGGAGCACCCCTGGCTTTCCCCTGCCTTGCTTCACAATCGTGGCTTCGTGAAAGCTGTGCCTACAGTGATCTTGGACTCTGGCAGGCACTGGACTCTGGACACTGCCGTGAAAGAGGCAGTCTCCCATCTGTAAGTAGGGCAAAGTTGTTTCATGCCCAAACCTTTCAAAATTTCCTGATTTTTCCGGAATTACCTGAAAAGGCATCCTTGTGAAGACTTTTCCTGACCGAATTAGAACCCAAACTTAAACCAATTTACACACAGATTGTGGGTAGGGCTTTTGGAAATTATAAAAGCTACATAATTTATAATTTCTGCCTCTCCAATCGCCCACAATCAATACAGTGAGTTGAAGAAAGATTTGTTGTGCGTGCTAGACAGAGTTAGAGAAGCTACTAGATAAATGTACAAAAGTGGAGGGGAGAATCATTACTGCAAACTATAGTCCTCTTCTTTTCTAAAGAAGAAAGCGCTGATGTATATCATAGGATCCCGGTTTAGGATTTGCTCACAGTAGGGCATGCATTCTTTCTCAGCCCAGATGGCTGGGGGTTTGCAAAAGACATTGGGAAGGCATGGGAGCAGGCTGTCAATCTCTTGTGCTTATGCCAAGGCCAAAGGCTTCTCTTCTAAGCAAACTCTGCATCGGGGAGAGCACTAGAGAGCTCCCTGCAGCAGCTTCTCACCAGTGTGAGGAAGAAAATCCCAGAAGCAAAAATGTCTGTTTCTGAGCAGCAAGTTAAATGGATCTTGACTGACTCTTTGGAAGGTGGTAATGATACAGATTGCCAAGAGCAAGAGAGGCAATACCTTTTCCATTGTCAGCTGGGCATGAGACCTCATCTTAATTCAGCAAATCTTCTGCTGGATTATAGTGGTGTCAGGTTGTCACTCAAAGTTTTGGAGTGGTGATGACATCTGTAGGTTGTATTTCAGAAGAAAGCAGGTTTGTGCCACACTGTGGCACAACTTGTCTGTTGATTTGGGTCCATAGTGGTAAAACACACAGAGTTGAGGAGTGGGTCTCAAGCTGCCAAATTTTCTGGAAGTTTTCACTGCAGATAGTAAAAAACATGTGGTTCAAATGGCTGTGTGGTGTTTCATGTGGGGTAGCCAGGAGAACTTTGGCACCCCTCTGCTTTCAGCAGTACTAAAAGGTATATGTGTAAGAGCATGAGATTAATTCCTTTGTGATTCAAGCTGAGATGTTCTCTCATTTCCTGTAGACCTGTTCCATGGAGACATGAAGGTTTATTAACAACCACCTGATATTTTGTTTGCTATATTTCATCCAACTACTTCTAATTATTCCCTTAGGGAACATACGCCAGTTGCCCTGGCTTATTGATGGTGATGTCACACTTTCTCTCTCTGTAGGGTGCATTCACAGGATGAATGGAACCAATGGAAATCACAGGGAGTTTCAGATGTTTTCTGAAACCTGTCTGCCCTTTAAATATTTCAGTCAGGTTTGGGGGTATACAAAAAGTAGTTTCAGTTCAGGTCACTCTCTATTAGTCTGTAATATAGCACTTCAAAACTATAACCTGAAAAACTATACCTAAAAGGCAAAAGGATAAGTTTTCAATCTAAAAATGATGACATTTTGCATTCAGATATGATAAGAGTTATTCCCTTTTACTCATTATTTGCCTTGAATTCTCATATGATTTCATGAAGTGCTTACCTGTCTACTGAACAGGATTTTTTGTTCAGAAATGTCTCTGGGCACCTTTTTCTAGACCCCTTCTTCTGTCACGTTGAAGGAGCGCAAACAACAATGCAAATATCTAGAGAGGTTTGTTTTTTTCAATCTCTTCAGCCTCATCCCACCTCAACTAACTGTGGCCAGCACTGAACTTCCTGAACAGGACCAGAAGTTAATCAATGCTTATTTCTTAATGGCTGGTCATGTACAGGCAGACTGACTACTGATTGTGTATTCAGAAATAATCCAACTTTCACAGGCTCCTTTGGCTTCTTTCCCACTGACTTCAACTGGGGATGGACTGCAGGATCTAGCCATCTGAGTTAGCACATGGGCTTGCTTGGCTTATTAGCTCCACCAACAACAGAATGGCTGAATTTCCTCAAGCCTTTAAATCTCAACAACCACAGCTTTTCCAGCCAAATTAGCAGTAACAAAAGCTGAAAGAGTGGCAATTCTGATGGAAGATACTGCACTGCTTTTCTCTTTGCGGAATGGAGCAGAATGTCATGCATTTATATGTCTGTAAATGAGCAGAGACACAAATACTTCATGAGCAAATGATCCCTGGTGGTAACCAGTGGGCAGCTGGATTAATAGATTATGCTTATGCCAATAATTATGAAGGGAAAACAGCATAATTTGGAGCAATGGCAATGAAGAAGCATTGGCAAAATGGTAAGTTTTTTATTATTCTACTTTTAAATAGACATTAAATATGTCAATTGCTGAGCAAGGTGATGGGAAAGAAGACAAGACCTTAGATTGTCCTTATTTCTCTTGATCCCAACACTCTGATCTGTACTTTACTCTTCTCATGTTCTGGGCGTGAAGTGCTTTGAATTACTTTACCATAATAATTTAATAAATAAATAAATAGAAGTTTAGAATCCCTGAGTACCCCTTCCATGCATTCAGTTTAACTAGTAGGGATGCACTAATACATACATGGTATTTTTATTTTCTCTAGTGTATTCAAGGAGGTAAAGAGTGGAAAATTTGGAAAAGCCTCACTGCTCATCTAACTCTCTTCACTGCATACAGACATGTGCAAACAGATATGAAAAAGGTGAGTTTTCTACTCAAAATTTCTAAATTAAAAAAAAAATCAGAAAACCACTATGAGCTTAAAATATAGTAAAAGAAACAAGAAGCCTGTAGTCAGGTGATTAGAGAAAGGTTAGTCTAGTGAAACAGAAGATTGGGCTGGGTAACATTCAGTAGAGTATGTTTACCTAATCTGGGCTGTGAGAGGTCTAGAGCCAAGTCCCTCTGCTGCAGACTTCTGTGATTTTGGACTGTTTTCTTTCTATCTCACATGACTCAGGCTACTCCTTAACCCCTGAAAGTTGATTTATGTGCCTAGCTAGAATTATGAAGCATTCATATTTAGTAATTTTCTAATAACCAAATAAAAAAAAAAATTTAAAAAAAGAGATCACATTGATAGGCTTGACTGTAACTTCACTAGCTAATTAAATGGTGAGAGAGTAGAGTTGGGTACCTACAGCCAACTGGCACAGAATGACCTGCATCCATGACATTAAACTATCTTAACCTTCAAAGCAGGGTGACTGCATCCCAAACACCAATTAGGAACATTTTCTGGCTTAGGTTAACTTCTGAACCACATCTAAGAGTTGTCTGTAAGAACTGCATTTGTCTAGGGACCATTCTAACAAATTGACAGTATAGAGACAACTGGGATTTAGTATCCAAGTGTCTTCACTAGCACAGCTTAACTTTCCAGTGTTAGATTAGGATTTAGGATGTCAATAACATTCTTAAGTGCAATCACTGATTTTGCAAATTTAAAATATCTTTTTCCCTTGGTGAATGAAGATTGGAGCATGAGTTGTTTTCAATCACATTTTACCTGCACAGTTCTTTGACATAGTAGCAGTGGCCTAGTTTCTGACCCTTTTCATAACTCTACTCTGAGCTGTTTTAGAAGGCTTCCCTGGTACTACAATATGAGTCATGAATGCTGTTCTCCAGTTTGTCTCTTGGAGAACTGTGGAGAGGCTCAGAGCTCTCAACAGAGCAGTCTCAATCAACAGCTGCTTAGTTTGTAACTCTTGACTTCTGTCTTTCTGTAATGAAGAACTCTCAACTATTCATTATCTGGTGCAAACTGTGATTGCATGTACAAATGGATATGCCTGCAAATCCTTAGCTGAGGAGAACTGGGGAAATATTTTAAAATTTCCTACGTTAGAACCAAAATTGTAATTTGAAAAGACGGAGGCAATATGATGATGGAATGCAAAGAAACTCTGAGGACTGCAGTGAAAGAAAGTCCCTGCTTATAAGAAATCCAGGGTTTGGTAGTAGTGACTTAAAAGTTCAAATGAAATGTGACAAATTTTGTAGCATCTAAAAAAGCAAACTTTAAAGAATTTGTGCTACTAAGGCAGTCAGTAGTCTCTTCCATAAGTGAGAAGTCCAACCCAAGAGATGTGCTGAATTCCAGCCCTTTCCTTACTTTTTGGAAAACTATTTAAGATCTCTCCCATTACATGTGAAGCCAGAGAAAACTGTAAAGTCCTGTCAGTGAATAGAGTGGGATTTCTTTGTTAACTAGAGGTATTCTTCAGATCTGATGCTAGGGAATTACATTTATTTATTAAAATCACTCACTCTCTGAACACAAACCTCTGTGAAACTTGTACTTGTTTGCACAGCAGCAGGGGAGGCTGCCCTTGATTCCTAGTATTACTTGACTTATAGACTCATTTTGCAAGGAGGATGAGTCTACCACAGGAGACAGGCTAGCTGAGTTGGTTTGTTCAGCCTGACAAAGCAACATCTAGAAGGACACAGATGACTGGAAAACCAAGCAAGGAAACACAAGCAGTGGGATGTGACCACCAACGAAACTAAGACTAAGGGCTAACAAACAGCATAAATATAACAAATAGCTGCAAACTGGTCATCTGGCCCATAAAAAGGAAGATAGCCTGTGATTCTGTGACTCTCTGAAACTTCTATAGAGGTGCAGTGTGTACCACAGTTTCTTAAAGGGGAGGCAGAAGTAAAGGCAAGAAACCCAAATACATCCAGTGGTAGACATCACACCAGTGTCCACTCACCAGCTCTGAGGCCAGCTTGCATGGAAGAGGAAAGTGTGTCTTTCAAGTGTCTGTCACAGCAGTAGGGACACATACAATATCCTCAGCCTGTGCTGGCCTTGAGCTATGCTTTAGAAAGAACTGGTGGTCATGACGAAAGATTGGTGAAGGACTAGTCTCAGATAGTAGGAAATGGATTTCCTGCACCTGGGCCTAGCAATACTTAATTTGATAATATGGACCCAACCTCAACACTTTCTTTCCCTTGTTCCCATCAAGTTTTGAGAGCTGAGCCTGACATATCCTTTATTGCAGGCACTGTAACGTTAAATATACAAGACAATAACCTCCTATTTCACACACACTGTCCCTCTAATAAGTATGATGGTCAAAGGGCAGTAATTGAAGGAAAAACAACAACAGCTCTTTGTGTTTCAAGAGTTACATCTGTTATTTGACTAATCAGTGACACACAGCACCTGTATGAGCCTCAGCAGTACAAAAGCCCTTCTATTTCTGGCCACTCTCCATGAACACATCCCACTCTCATGTTTCTATTTGTGACTGCAGAGAGCTAAGTGTAGATGTTGGTGCTAGGAGGCAAGTTCACAGAAATTATAGACTTCAAGGACAATAGTGAGTAAATCACTTTGAATAGAGAGACAGATACAGCTCGTCTAGATTCATTTACAAGCAGGAGGGAGTTCAAGAATTTTCTTTTATGCATAAGCCTGGATCAGGCTTATTTTAGTCCAAAGGACTGGGCAGATGCTCAGGCAAAAGAATGAAGAGCATCAGAGGTGGGAGGGCTCTGTTATCCAGGACACCATAGAACTGAATGGACTTGGTATTACTGATCCTTTTATCCTTGTTTGTTTTGGAAGAGCTTTGCTTTTAGGCAAAATGTGTTTACCCAGCATGTTCCATTTAGATAATGACTGGTCTCATCCAGTATTATGGAAGAAAACCACTATCACAGCAGAAACTGTCAGTCATGAGTTAATATTTTCTCTTACATGTATTGACTACAATGTCAAAGATTCAAAATCAATTAACTTAAATGTCCCTTTAGGAAAAAAAAATGGCAGTGCAGCAGAACATTGGCAAACTTGAGGGCTGAAAAGATGATGAGGGAACTGGAGAACATCTCTTACAAGGAAAGGATGAGAGGCCTGGGGCTGTTTAGCCTGGGGAAGAGAGAACAGAGAAGGGACCTTACCAATACTTATCAATATCTACATGTCAGGTTTCAAGAGGATGGGGTCAAGTTCTTTTCAGTGGTGCCCAGTGACAGGAAAAGGAGAAAAAAAGTACAAACTGCAACACAGGAAGGTCCATGTGAACATAAGGGAAAAAAAAAAAACAACTCTATTATGAGGGTGTTTTGGGCTTCTCAGTTTAAGAGGGGCAAGGATCTCCTGGAGAAAGTCCAGCAGAGGGCTACGAGGATGATTAAGGGACTGGAGCACTGCCCTATGAGGAGAGGCTGAGAGACCTGGGGATTTTTAGTCTGGAGAAGAGAAGACTGATAAATGTTTATCTCACTTGCTTCCTGTGATAGGACAAGAAGCAATGGATGTAAGCTGCAGCACAGGAGGTTCCACCTCCACACAAGGGGGAACTTCTTTACTGTAAGGGTGACAGAGCACTGGAACAGGCTCCCCAGAGAGATTGTTCAGTTTCCCTCCCTGGAGACTTTTAAGGCTGATCTGGATGGATAGCTCTGTGACCTGAGCTAGATTGTGGGGTCCTGCTCTGGCAGGAGAGGTTGGACTCAGTGATCTCTTTGGATCTCTTCCAACCCCTGACACCCTGAGATCCTGTGATTCTGTGTCAGAGCACTGGAACAGGCTGCCCATAGAGGCTGTAGATTTGCCTTCTTTAGAGACTTTCAAAACCTGCCTGGATGTGTTAGTGTGCCATTTGCTCTAGTTGAACTTGCTCTAACAAGAGGTTTGAACTAGATGTTTGAACTTCCTTTCCAAACCCCACCATTTTGTGATTCTGTTTGAGTTCCATGAAGGTGGTTTCAGGAAGACCTCTTCCTCTGGTATCATTAGGCTCCCTGAAACTGTCAGCATTACAAAGGAGCTGTGATGTCAACACAACTATTCTCCAGGGAATTCCTTAATTGATTGAAGCCAAGCCAGGAAAGTGAGTCAGAACTGCAGCAGAGAAGGCTGCTCCTAACTCCTGGCTGCCCTCAACACTGTGAGTGGTTGTGCCAGCCAGCAAGGCATTAGGGATGTTTCAGACTCACTTGCTGGAGAGGAAGTGACAGTTATGGACAGTCTTAGCAGCAAGCCAGAGAATCCTGACTTGATTTTTTTTCTGGGGAAGCCAAGCAGGCAGGTTCTGTGTACGTCTTTCAAATTTGCTTGAAAATGGGTTACAGGGAAAATTAAGCTTTTTTTATGAAATAATATCAAGTAGTGTTACCAAGAAACAAGATAAATGGATTGCTCTGATTTAAGTGGGAGGAGGGAAAAAAACTTTTTTTTTTTTTTTTCCCAAAATAGCAGCTCATATCAAAATTGGCTAAGTTGAAAAAAAAAAATTGAAGTACATAAATAATTTAAAATTAGATAAACCATGATTTTAATCTGATGCAGAGCGGATTATTCTGAGGGCTTTTCTTGTTGGTTTCTTTCATCTTCTTTTCTTCTCTCTTCTCACTAACTAGTGGATTGACCACTGAAATGGAATGTTACTCATGCAGGTTGAGCTCACAGCCAGGTGACAGGAATGTAATAGATTGAACTAACCTTGTCACTAGTAAAGAACAGATTTTAACTCCGTTTCCACTTCCTCTGCAGGGCTTCCTAATCTGAATACTGTCCCATTGCACTGTTCCACCAGCATGTTGCTTATGAATCAAAAAATATTTTTTACTGACAAGTGTCTGTGATGGCAGTGAGGCTAGAAATTATTACTGATGAGTAAACATTGTAACTTGCAAACATTTTTTCCTATGTAATGCCTAAGCATCTTGGGCCAGTCATTAGAGACAGCTATTACATTTCAAAGTACTGCTATTGTGCTGGTTTTGGCTAGGATGGTGTTAACTTTCTTAATGGCTAGCACCAGGCTGTGTTTTGGATTTGTGCTGGAAACAGTGTTTGATAATGTTTTTGTTATTCCTGAGCAGTTCTTTCACAAATTCAAGTCCTTTTATGTCTGTCACACCTGTGAGTAAGCTGTGGATGCACAAGAAGCTGGAAGGGGCCACAGCTAGGACAGCTAACTCTAAGTGAACAAAGGGATATTCCACACCATGCTCGGCATATAAAGTTAGGGGAAGAAAGAGAGAAGGCATATACAGAGTGAGAGCCTTTGTCTTCCCAAGTAACCACTAGGCATGATGAAGCACTGCTTTATTTAAGGTGGCTGCACAGGTGTATAGAAACAGATGCCAATAAAAAGTAAAGAATTAATTCTTTATTTTGCCTTACTGTTAAACTGTCTTTACCTCAACCCATGATTTTTCTCACTTGTACTCTACCAATTCTCTCCCCCCTCCCATTGTGGCAAGTGAGTGAGTGGCTGTGTGGCACTTAGTTGCTGGCTGGGGTTAAATCACTACAGCCCTTCATGACTCCCTAAACCAACACCACAAGAGAAATAGTAAGCCATTTGATGACCAAACATCCATCAACATAATTATACTCCTTTCAAATCTGTAGTTTAATGCATTCTTAAATTAAGTCACCCATGATTAGAAGCCTTCCAAAACAACACGAAGAGGCATTGGAATCTTAAGAGAAACTAATTTTTAATGAGATTCCTTCACTTACTGGGCAGACTGGAAGAGAGGAGGAAGCAAAACTAAATGTTAATGTAATGCTTCCAGCTTGCTCTGTACATCTATGGATCTGATGGCACTGATACCAGAACAGACAATATGTCTATCTGGAAGGGGAAAAGTAAGAACTATATGTGGGTATAGATGGGGGAAGCACAGAAAAGGGAACATGCTGTTTCAGAATAAGAAGCTGAAAGTGGGCGTAGGGATGCTAGATTTGCCACATCATTTCTGTTTCTGTATAATTTGCTTTCCCCCAACTATTTCTCTTTTAAATTTTCTCAAAAGAAATATGATCTAAACTGCTGCACTCATTCTGACCTTTCAAGAGTCAAAATACTCTTTATTACTGTGCGATTATTTTTTAAATATATTTTTACCTTCTCTGCTTAGTTTTGTGATTGCCGAGGCACAGAGTTCATAGGAAGTGAAGCTTAGACCTTGGGAAATTTTTAAATGTCTACTAAAATATACATTTTCTCTCCCTAAAAGTATTGCGAGTTTCAGTCCAGAGAGCTCAACATTTCCCAAAGCAAAATTTATAAAAATGTGTGGCCATTTTTGGTTTGGAGTGCACATTTGCTTCAGTGAATAGATGCTTGAAGCATAATGCTTGAGAAGGTCACCTGAAATGAATCTTTGAATCCTGAGTATTATTTGCAAATAAACTTAGAAGGGGGAATAAGTTTTTAAAATGTGCTCCTAATAGGTTCAGCTGTTTGAGTTCTGAGGTATCTAAATGAATGAAAGTTACAGACATGATAAGAGCTCAGTATGAAGCCAGTCAAGCTACTTTTACTTCTTAGCAACTCTGCATTTCTAATTATTCTTTTGAATGAATGAAAACTTCACGTCAGAATAATTCATTGAAGGTAAATAAAGGGAAGTATTTATCGCTCTGAAATTTTCCAAACATGTTGCAGCAAACTGAAGTTCATGGCATGTCTGTCCATACATCATAGGTAATGCTAAGCAAAGCAATTCCACACACAGGGAAATGCTGTTTCATTCTGAGGAGTTGTAACTGAAACTGGAGACAGGTATTTATTGATTTTTATTTTTCAATTATTTCTTCTTGCCTGAACAGTGGAAGATAACAACCATGTCAGAGACATGCAGCCACCAGTTCCTAGAACCAGCCCTGGTTGTGCCATGGCCGCAAGCCTGTCATCAGTGCTTAAGATACATTTTCAAAATACCCTTAATAACATCCATTCTTTGTTATCCCTGAAGTGGTCAGGAAGCTGGATTTGATGACTATTGTAGACCTGCTCCAAGTGAACTGATTTATTGTATTTGTGTTCCAAAATAAACTGAAAAACCTAGCACGCTGTCTCTTATGCTACAGAAAAGAGAAAAAAAATGAAGTTATACTAGGGGTAAGCATGTGTATGGAAGTCAGCCTTGCTCAAATACATATTTAGTTCAGATCAGGGTAAAGATCCAAGTCTAACTGGAACAGGACCTCTTAAAAACTGTGAAATCTAGTCACCTTGTTTTCTTTCATTTCTCTTATGCCTTCTATAAACTCATTTATGTACGTTCTTTGGAAGCTTTCCCTACAATTTAAAAATTCCTATTAAAATAAACATCTTCTAATAAAAAGCTTTTACATTTAAAAAGCCTCTTTGCTTTCATGGTTTCTCTAACACCTAACTTGGCAGATTTAACTCCATCTGTGTTCAAGGCTTGAGCTGCTACAGAAATGAGCATATTCATAGTATCTTTCAGTGCATATTTCCATTATCATCTTGAATTGTTACAGAAGTGGTATGAAATATGACTCCTGATAAAATACTTTGATTGCTCTTTGTTATATGCAATCAAATATAAGTTGTCATATACATAATTAAAGCACTACTGGTAGCTCAATGTTTGGAGAGGATTTAAACTATTTCAGCCTTACCTAAAGCATCCAACAATTGAATGCTGTAAATGAGAAATTCACTATAAAGTGAGCTAAACCCCAGCTCAAAAGTGCACAGACACTATTCAGAGCTGGCCATGTTGTACTGACATCACAGCTGCTCGTTGGTTGACATTGTGCTTTGTGTTATATTGCACCAATCATACTTTGAGAGGCTCCTAATCATTTTAAAGCATTAGAGAGATCAAGCCTTGTGGAATGACAACAGCAAATTACATAAACACAAGTCCTGGTAGATGCACTCCAAGAAAGGTAAAGCTGCAATGGCTCTCTACCAGTGACGGCTTTATTTCATGCATTCACTTTTAAGGATGTCAGGTAGTGATAGGACTAGGGGGAATGGAGCAAAACTATAAGTGGGTAGATTCAGACTGGATGATAGGAAGAAGTTCTTCACCATGAGGGTGGTAAGACACTGGAACAGGTTGCCCAGGGAGGTGGTGGAAGGCCCTTCCCTGAAGTTTTTAAGGCCAGGCTGGATGTGGCTCTGGGCAACCAGATCTAGTGTGAGGTGTCCCCACCCCTGGGAGAAGGCGGTTGGAACTGGATGATCTTTGTGGTCCCTTTCAACCCTGGCAATTCTGTGACTCTGTAATTAGCTTGGTTCACATTGATCTGGTAGGTTCTTTCACTGCACAGATATGCCAGCAGCTCAATTAAGAGCAGGATTTAATAGGAGCAAAACTTTATGAATCAGATCTTATTTAAAATTATTCTGCATTAATTTTCAGCTTCCTTTTTTGGGTAGGTGAATCATTTGGAAGCTTTTCCAACAGCAAGAAACATAATTTTACAAATTATTTTCTACCCATTGATAAAAATGCTTTCCATAAGTACCAGCAACACGCTGCTTTGGGAAGCATAGCTTGAAACAATGAATCACTGCCTTTTTAAAGATGTAAGATGAATTAAGAGTAGATGTTCTTAAAATACTTATTGCAGTCGTAAGGAATGTCAGAGTAAATGCTCTAATCAGGAAAAATTATGCCTTGAGCTTTAGCAGTCTTGCGCACGCAAGAAGTCCAGGATAATGTTTTATTTTGTGCTACTGTCTCTGATACTTGGCTCTAGGGAACAAACAGGCTAAAGTAATCCCTAGGGCAACTTTGCTCCCTTCCTGAGGCATAAATTCACTGCAATGTTTCTGTTCCTTACTGTTAGCAGTAAGAGGGCAGATATCCACAGACAGGAAACTCCAATACTATTATTTTTTTTAACCGTGTAAGACATGAAAGTTCTGCTATGGGATTAGCAAGAAATTTAACCAGTGGTCTGTATAGAGCCTTCACAAAGCCTGAGGCAAGGAAGGCAACCAGACAGGAGAGGCATCAGTTTAATTTTTGTTAATGCAACAGCTTTTTTCACATGTTTTCTTCCAAAGGTCTTACTTTTTTTTTTCTCAGTAAGAAGTAGATTCTTCACTCTTCTTGTACAGATGAAGATTATTTGTAGTGTTCATCCTAGTTAAAAGTATCAATCTTCCAATATGTGGCTTGTACAGGGCCCACTAAGACCAGCAGAAATAGCAACTGAAAATTTATACCACTACTCTAGCACCTAATTCCACCCCCTTAAAAATGCAAGAACACTGAGATGGATGAAAGGATGTTTGAAATCTGAGGGAAGGGAAGATTTAGGCCAAATGTATCTGCACCCAAAAGAAGACTCAAGTGTGCAAAATGGAAGAAGCAAGTTGAATGACAAAGCATCTTTGGGGAAATAAAGTTTGACAACCCTGGGGAAAAAAAAGGTATGCCAATTAAAGCCAGGGAGAAATTAAATGGATGATAGTGTGAGGAAGTTAAGAGAGATCAAGATTCACTTGAGTACCTGAAGCACAGCCCAGATCAATTACTTGCTGCTGTCAGCATTATCAGTGCAATGTGAGAAAGATTGAATGCATGCTATAAAACGGACCATTTAACAAGGTTTAAGCAATTAAGTAATTAGAATACAATACATGAACATGCTGAATATGCTTATTTAAATGTAAATGGTTATTCACTGTTTATTTTTAGTCCTGAAAAAATATCCAGCTTGTTTAGTTGTCCTTGCTGTTTCATATACTGATAATCTGCTGAATGCCACCAAGACAGCATTCAGAGGTAGTTGCTCTCCCATCAGTGGCATCCAGGGGCTCCTCCTGAAAGGTGCAGAGTGCATGAGCTGCAAAAGAAACAGACAGAAGGCAGGCAATAAATATCCTTTGCTTCAATAGGCTAAAGGAATGACAACACTACATTTCCATTTATAGTGAGATCACTAATAGGGCCATCTGTCAGATATGTTAAGGGACAAAGCCTGAATGTCTAATCAACTAATATTACTCACTCAATGGGAAAGATTGGCCACAGGAGTAAACACTTTTATTTGTAAGATGGGGAAATAGTTCATTCAAATGAGGAAAAAATGAAAAGTTACATCATTTATGTGCAGACACTTAGCAGAGCCAGCTCTCCTGTGTCTCCCACTGGCAAATGAAATGGCTTTAGTTAGATCATCTCACCTTGCTATGTGAAATTATGGCAAAGCACTTCTCATTCACAGATATCAAAGCAGTAACTACTGTAAATTTCCAAGGCTTCATTTCTGCTTCCAATCATAACTTCCAAAACAAACATGAAATGTGAATCATAGTTTGTCTACAGGATCATTCCAGGGTTAACGCATGCTGGTTTAGTAGCTAGTAGCATTATGCAGAACTTAACTATTGATATAGTAGTTCTGCTGATTTTGTTAATCCAAACTTTGTTATCCAGAGTTTACCAGCATATAGTCATTCCAGAAGAAAAAAAAAAAAAAGTTGTAGAGATAGTCCAGGTGTCCAGTAATACAAGCAAGCAAACCTGAGTGCAGATTTTTTTGGGGGGATCACATTTAAAAATATATATTGAGGTATCAGATTTAGTTTTAAGACCTTTATTTAAAGGTCTCTGATGTTACCAGAATTGCAAACTATTCACTAAATTCCAGATTATGAAAATTACATGATAGCTACTTTGTCAACAACACATCTGTACTTGGCGTGAATTTAGTGCCAGAAAGGAACAACCAGATATCAAAATACTATTTCAACAAGAACCATTATATAATACCTAAAAACTAGGTCATGAATTCATATCAATCTAAGATGGATGATGTAACAAACTTCTTGATGGAGGAAGAGTACACCACAGAGTCAGTATCAGTTAGAAAAGCAAGCACTGAAGTTTCTATTCTGTACAGATTTTCTGTGAGACTTTGGGAATATCAACATTTCTGTCTACATCTCTTCCAGATTAACCAGTGATAGAGAATATCCCTGAGCACTGGGACTTGACCCTCTCTACTGTTATTATTTTAGTAAAGAGCTTGGCATGGTTTTGCCTGGATCAAATTATTTCTCTCAACAATCCCCAGACACTGTAGAATAAATTAGGTCAGAAAGGAAATTCTGGAAATCACCTAATCTAGATTAAAGATCTTGAAACATATTCCATGGGCGGTGCCCAGATAATATTTGAACATCTCACAGGATGGCATTTTCATGGCCTCTCTGGGCTTCTTTTCACTATTTAATTGCTCCCAGGGTAGAAGAGTTTTTCATAGGTAATTTAAATTTCCTGTCAATTCTTAGATTTTCTAATAGTATGAATTTCCCCAAGACAGTTTAGATATATTACCCTATTACAGAGGCTAAAAGAGTCCAACAACATGGATGTGGTCAGACTTTGGTATTTGGTCTCAAGACCACAAAACACGTTAATAGAGATTGCATATTCCATGTCTTGGCTTCCATCAGTGTGTTGGTTTGACCTAATTGGAGAATTTGAGTGAGAAATTAGACTATTGGTTGAGAGAGGCAAACAGAGTGTGTCACTTCACCGAGTTTTACTGAGAGAGAGAAAAAAAGTTGTTTTTAAGAACTGTTCTGAAAACAACAGACAGCAGATGGCTTCTGACTGTTCGGCACTGCGGCTGCTTCTCTTGCATCGTCTCCTTTCCCTTTGTCTTGGTAGCTAATTCAGAGTAAAATTAATAACTACTTTCTATCACTAATCCCTCTGACCGATCTACTTCAGCTTATCTGCAGCATCAACAGGTGGTGAGATAAGACTGGGGAAGGGGGGAAAGGTGGTAGAGGGTGGTTGGTTACTCCTCTCTTGGAGATTTTGGTCTCTGGGAGGGGTGTGGTGTCTGTATTACCTTTTTACTGTATATATCTGTAAATATCTGTTATACCTTGTAAATATTTGCTTGTATATTGTGCATTGCTGTAAATATAAAGCTTCATTCCTTAACTTTCAGTGTCTTGAGTCTTAGCCGGGGTTTATAAAGGTGGGGGGCCAGGTAACTCCTAAACCACTACAATCAGTAAGTTGAGTACAAGGGCATAATGTTGGAGAGCTCAAATCCCAACATTGCTGCTGAATGGATGGGTATCACAGGAGGCAAGTTCTTGTGATAGGTATACAGAACACATACTGAAAAGTGAGTAACTCATATTGGGTGATGATGAACTAAAAATCTATTGATCTGTCTTTGTATCTTTAAAGATTACTTTTTAAAAACAAAAAAAACCAACACAGCTAGAAACAATAACTCTTGTTAAATGCTTCATAAAGTGCAGTCTTAGCCAAGCAACTGCAGACAAGCAACTAAGCAATCTGTGTCACTTTAAAATATTTTTGGGCCCTTCAGTTAAGCTAGGTATTTGTGAGAACACTTAAAAACATTCAGAAAGATGAAGAGTTTTATTGGCAGGTGAAGGCATGGGCAGGGGAGGACTGGAGGACAGGCAGTGTGGCACCAGCTCAAGTATAAATATACAAATTCAGTGGTTCATTAGGCCCAATACTTTTTCCCCATGTAAGAGTAACTATGCTTTAAGAAAAGCGATTTGAGCTGTGAAGTTTCATTTTCTTATATTGACACGAATATTCTGCACATATAACCTAGAATATCACTGATACAAAGGTTCAGGTCTTGCAAACAAAAACGACTAATGCAGTGGGTGAGTACACTGAAGGTTCTGATGGAAGATAGTGATTGTTTCAGCTAGCATTAAAAGAACAGATGTGGGGTTTTTTTAAATACAAATTTAGCAACAGACCTTACCCTGCGTCACACAGCTGAGCACACATCTCACTCCACTGAGCACTGAATACACAACAAATAAATACACTATTATCAGACACCTGCCACATACGTCAAAAAAGTAATTGAAAAGAAACTTAGAAGTGCAATGCATACGAAATAGTTTGAGGGAAAGTGCTTCAGCTTGCAAGTCTCCTTGAGCCAGGGGTCCCACCTTCTCCTTCACAGGTTCTCAGATGATGTGGGATTTCATGCTTGGTGTCTCAGATGCTTGGCTACTGTTATCAGACTGATAACATTTTGAGCAGAAATGCTCTAATTATATGAAGTGTATTGAACCGAAGACAGCTATAGCACTCACATTATATAAATCTTGCTGCACAGAGGAAAAAAAAAAAAAAGGAAAAAAATATACAGGTAGAAGATAGCCAGATTTAAAAAAAATAAATAAATAAATTGCTGTTCTTCTGTAAATGTTGTTTCTTGATAAAAGATGACATTCTGGAATGATTCTGTAAATTCTTTGGCAGTGGAGAATAGCAAGAGATCTATTATGTGCTCTGCAGCAGTGAAAAAGAGACTTCATCCCTCTCCATTTTTGTTTTTAAAAACAGTTTTCTTTGCTTCCCTTTTTGCAAACCTGTGTGTGTATGTATATATATATATATATACACACACACATATATTTTTCAGTGACATAGACAGAGGAATCGAGTGCACCCTCAGCAAGTTTGCAGATGACACCAAGCTGTCTGGCACAGTTGACTTGCTGGAGGGCAGGGATCCATCCAGAGGGACCTGGACAGGCTGGAGAGGTGGGCCCAGGCTAACCTCATGAAATTTAACAAGGCCAAGTGTAAGGTCCTGCACCTGGGTGGGCACAATCCCAAGCACGACACCAGGCTGGGTGGTGAGTGGCTGGAGAGCAGCCCTGAGGAAAAGGACCTGGGGCTCTAGTTGATGAAAAGATCAACATGATCATGTGTGCAGTGTGTGCCTGAAGCCCAGACTGCAACTGTGTCATAGGATGCAGTAAGAGAAGCATGGCCAGCAGGGCAAGGGAGGGGATTCTCCGCCTTTACTCTGCTCTCCTCAGACCCCACCTGGAGTACTGTGTACAGTTCTGGAGCCCCCAGCACAAGAAGGACATGGAACTGTTGAAGCCAGTCCAGAGGAGGACCACAAAGATGATCAGAGGGCTGAAGCAGCTCTGCTATGAGCACGGGCTACAAGACTTGGGGCTCTTCAGCCTGGAGAAGAGAAGGCTTAAAGGAGACCTTAGAGTAGACTTCCAGTATCTGAAAGGGGCCTACAGGAAGGCTGGGGAGGGACTAGTCACAAGGTCGAGGAGTAATGGGTTTAAACTGGAAGAGGGGAGATTTAAACTGGATGTTAGGAAGAAGTTATTGACAGTGAGGGTGCTGAGACACTGGAAGAGGTTGCCCAGCGAGGTTGTGGCTGCTCCCTCCCTGGAGGTGTTCAAGGCCAGGTTGGATGAGGCCATGAGTGACCTGTTCTAGTGGGAGGTGTCCCTGCCTAGAGTGGGGGGGTTGGAACTGGATGATCTTTGAGGTCCCTTCCAACCTAAACCATTCTATGATTCTCTGATATACACATAAAAGGTACACTTTATTAAAACTGTGTACAAAAACAATATGGCTTTCCCACGGATCAGTATTTCCTCCTGAAATTTCTTTATGTAGAAACTGCTATTTCCCTGTGCTAGACTTTGCCTACACTGTAAATCAGCTACAGCCCTACCAATAGTCTGTAGATCCTACCCTTTGATCTTTCTTGTACAAGGAATGGGGTTTTTTTGCCATATTTTTTCCATGTTCGGACTCAAAGACCAAAACACCATTAACTTGCACCATTTGAAAGCTGTGGGAATTGGATGTGAAGTTCAGCTTCTTGCTGGTCAGCACTGGATGGAGAGGATGCAATCAGAAATATTTGAAAAACAGGAATTAAGGGAGCTCTGAGGAGTAGAAGAAAGCTTATCGTAGTCTCTGCTAAATGAACCACAAAACCTTCATTTTTCAAATGTGACAAGAATGTCAGCAAGAATATCAGCAAGAATGTCATCATTCTACTGCATGGTGTTTGAAAGGGAAATCCAGTGTTTGATTCATAATCGTTTTCAGTCACATTTAAAACTCAAAGACAGGGATTTTTCTGAGAAACCAGGATTGAAGATTTTAAAAGGGAAAGATCAGAGGGAACTGTGTACTAAGATCCTTTGAAAATTCCACCCTCTGGCCTCTAAATAGCATTAAGTTGGTGACATTTTTCAACAGTAGCCCCGAGAAACCTCATGAAAAGATAAGCACCCATTCATGCTGCAAAAGGGAAACAAAAAAGCCCTCAGGACATACAGATCTGGGGCAGTGCTGATAACAGGCAATGATTTGTTCCAAGTGGCAGGTAAGATGATGCATGTTAGTATGATTTAATATGTAATGCTACCTTGTTGATAAAAGGATCAAGTATCTTGTGTGGGAGGTGTTATGGAAGAAAATAGGGTTTGCACACAATCACCAAATTTGTCAAGAGTTCAGCAAAAGCATGACATGGCTATCAAACTGCACTTACTGCTCCATATTTTTTTTTTCCAGTAAATTAGGCAAACAAAGAGGGAAAGAGAATGGAAACTATGGACATCAGTCATCTACAGGATGGGGATGACCAGGTGTCTGTACATGGGAAAAAATGGATATGGTCAGAGACTGGGGGAGTCAAAGGAAGGGAACTGGGTTTTGGAGGATGGAAACAGCTGTGGGATCTTGTTTTTGACAGCAGAAAGAGTGTGTGTCAGTCAGTGCTGGTCTGAAGGATGTGATGGAGTGGATCTTGGTTGCTAGACAAGAAACAAACCCACCAAATGCTGTTGAAGAAGTAATTGGGCACTGTGAGCTTAATCTCTTCTCTTTAAATTCTGCCAACACATTTGAGGGCTTTTTCTGTTTGTTTGCTTTTTATTTTTATGACATGTCAGGATTTAAAGCTTAAATATATAGCACTGCAAAACTAGAGCTTGATCCCAGAGGAAATACCAGAGACTACTTTATAGGCTTTGTATCAGTAAGCAGGAAAACATGGCTCAAATGGTTTTGTTTGTTTTTTTTTAAATGGCAGCAGAGTCCCTTTAGACAACTTTCACCCAAAGCAATTGCACAAAGTCAGCTTCTAACATACTGCAGTCTTTGTTTTATACCAGACCATCTCCCTGTATTGCTTTTTTTGCTGCAATCTCATCAGGTACTTCATTACTTGTGTATTTCATTCTGACTGTTTAATATCTAGCAAACTCATAATTTTAAATTGCAAAAACCAGCTTTACTATTCTAACACTTGTCTGTTCAGACAAAAGAACTTGCATGCAAAATTTGCTGAGCATGTAGTCATTAATGCTGCTTTGCCATGGGGTTATGTCATCTTGCTCATTCTATAATATTAAGAATAGAAAATACAATATGGCCACGGAAGAACAGCAGAAAATGGTGCAATCGTGGTCTGTGTTCATATCCTGAATTTACACTGATGTTAGATGAGTAAGTGAAGTCTTCTCCCCAGTGAGTGGCACAGCCCTTGGCGCTTGAGTTTCCTGTGTGCTTGGGCTTACAGCTGAAACTGTGGGCACTCTTATTCATCTGTTACCTTGAAGTGAGTAAGATCTTAAAAGATTTGTGCATAATGATTATGCTCACTGTCTTTGACAAGTATCTCACTGACAGCAAGGAACTGTAGAAGGAATCTAACATAACCGAGCAAATGTTAAAGAAAAGTGTCAGAGGAGGATAAATGTGCCATAGTTCATCTGGGAAAAAATAATGTAAACCATACTTCCCTGGTACTTACAGTCTGCTTGGAAAAGACACCCTGGCAGCACTGTTGGCAGGTCTCTGAAATCACTGGGTTAATGAGCAGTGACACCCAACAAGCCAACAGGAAAACAGGCACCATCAGGCAGGGTACTGAGGAACAGATAGAGCTTTTCCCTTTGTTGCCATATAAAATTTTGATGCACCCACACTATGAGGATTTTGGGTGTCTACATCTCAAGAAAGTGTGATGAGGTTTTGAAAAAAGTGAGAAGAGCAATGAGGAAGTAAAGTTTATAAAATCATGAAGGCAGTGAAAAAGGTTAACACAAAGCTCTTATGTATGAAAATTCAAGATATATAAACAGAAGATTATTCTTTGAAACTTCTGGGACATCAGTTGAGAACATTTTTTTTAGCAGAGGTGTGGAGTTCTATGCAGTGAATAGTGAAATCCAGAATGAGGATGCCTGTGGTCTGATCTTGGCAGAGGGGAAAAAACTTTACATGCACAGCTCTGGTTCAGTGAGCTTCTAGAGTAATCAGTTACTGGCCTCATGAATTTCCATTGCACCTGTGCTTCTGGGATGTGCCCAACGATTTCTGTGTGCAGTCCATATACTCATCTCCAATTTTTTCTGTAGCCATGAACAAACAGCTCTTTCCAAGTCTCCATGGCTTATGAAGCATGACTACACCATTTGTAGAGGATGACAATTTTAGCAAGGTAACCACTTTTATAGGTCAGCAGGGAGAAGGCAAAATTTGAATAAAGTCATAAAAGATTCTCTGAGACAGAAGCACTGTGAGACATTCTGGAAATGTATCAACTAAGGAAATACAAAGATATTGAGTTTTGACTTTGTCTCCTGACAGTAGTTTGCAAAGTGAATGCATATCCAGAAATCAAGGAATTGTTTGATGTGCAATAGAGGAGATAGGTGTTAATGACCATTGTTTATCTCCCCTACAATGACTTATATGAATTAGTTAGCAGAGATTATATTGTGATAGGTGGAACCTAGCACGGTTTTCAGATGCCAGATTGTCTCCTCCTACCAAAGGGCACCATGTGTACATCAGTAGATGACAAGTAGTTAATCAGAGCAGAATTTCACCTTTGAGTAGCTTCCAAAATTTGTGTTACTTTTCACTTTTGGGTAACACACAAAATGACATGAAGGATTTTAGTCTTGGAGCTATTCTGCACTTAGAGATGCTGCATCAAATTGGGCTTGAGGATTATTTAGTGGCTGATGAGATCCGCCGACGGGTCCTGAGGGAATTGGCAGAAGAAGTTGCCAAAACACTGTCCATCATATATGAAAGGTCATGGCAGACTGGTGAAGTTCCTGCTGACTGGAGAAGGGCAAACATAACACCCATCTTCAAGAAGGGGAAAAAAGGACAACCCCAGGAACTGAGAACCACTCAGTCTCACCCCTGTGCCTGGCAAGATCATGGAGCAGATCCTCCTGAAGGCTCTGCTAAGGCAAATGGAAAACAAAGCAGAGCTGATAGATGGTAACCAGCATAGCTTCACCAAGGGCAAATCATGCCTGACAAATTTGGAGGCTTTCTATGATGAAGTCACAGCAACAGTTGACAAGGGAAAGGCAACTGATGTCATCTACCTGGACCTTAGTAAGGCATTTGACTCTATCCCACATGACACCCTGGTCACCAAACTGGAAAAACACAGACTAGATGGGTGAAGCACTGCTGGATAAGGAATTGGCTGGATAGTTACACACAGAGAGTGGTGATCAAGGGCACAATGTCCACCTGGAGACCAGTGACAAGTGGCGTCCCTCAGGGGTCAGTGCTGGGACCAGTGCTGTTTAACATCTTTGTCAGTGACATGGACAGAGGAACTGAGTGCACCCTCAGCAAGTTTGCAGATGACACCAAGCTGTGTGGCACAGTCGACTTGCTAGAGGGCAGGGATCCATCCAGAGGGACCTGGACAGACTGAAGAGGTGGGCCCAGGTCAACCTCATGAAATTCAACAAGGCCAAGTGTGTCCTGGGCTGCAGTAAGAGAAACATGGCCAGCAGGGCAAAGGAGGGGATTCTCCCCCTTTGCTCTCATCAGACCCCACCTGGAGTACTGTGTGCAGTTCTGGAGCCCCCAACACATGAAGGATATGGAACTATTGGAGCCAGTCCAGAGGAGTGCCACAAAGATGATCAAAGGACTGGAGCACCTCTGCTGTGAGGACAGGCTACAAGACTTGGGGGTCTTCAGCCTGGAGAAGAGAAGACTTCCAGAAGACCTCAGAGTAGATGTCCAATATCTGAAAGGGGCCTATAGGAAGGCTGGGGAAGGACTAGTCACAAGGTCTTGTAATGACAGAACGAGGGGTAATGGGTTTAAACTGGCCCAGGGGAGATTTAAACGGGATGTTAGGAGGAAGCTCTTCATAGTGAGGGTGGCAAGACACTGGAACGGGTTGCCCAAGGAGGCTGTGGATGCTCCCTCCCTGGAGGTGTTCAAGGCCAGGTTGGATGAGGCCTTGAGTGACCTGATCTAGTGGGAGGTGTCCCTGCCTATGGCAGGGGGCTTAGAACTGGATGATCTTTAGGTCCCTTCCAACCGCTCTATGATTCGGGTTGGTTCCCAATCATTGCCAGTGGGCATTATCATATGCCAGTTATACTGAACTATTCTTCTTCCAGCAGCCAGATGTGGAATGAACTCCAGTTAGGTCCAAGAAACAGTGATAAAATTCAAGATCTAAAGAATAGTAATTCCTTACGAAAGTGTTCAGCATCACCACTCAGGAATGATTTTAGTCTTACCATATCTTTTTTGATCTATGCTGAATTCTTGCCTTCAGGATGCCTTTTTACCTTCAGACACTGTGAAATTTACTCCAAAACCAGACAAGATTCTGGGTGGACACTAAGTTGAGCCACCAATGTGCTCTTGCAGTNGGAACTGGATGATCTTTGAGGTCTCTTCCAACCTAGACCATTCTATGATTCTATGATTCTATGATTAAGCAAAACATATCCAGTAGGCTGAGGAAGATGGTCCTTCCCCTCTACTCAGCACTGGTAAAGCCACATCTGAAGTGCTACATTCAGTCCTGAGCTCCTCAGTATGAGAAAGACATGGACCTACTGAAGACAGCACAATCAAGAGCCACAGAAGGGAGTGGGGACATTTCTATGAAGAAACTCTGAGAGAGGTGGAATTGTTTAGCCCAAGAAGAGAAGTTTCACTGAGATCTCATTGATGTGCAGGAATAGCTGAAAGAAGGATGCAAAGAGGATGGATTTAGACTCCTTTCAAGGATGCCAAGTGACAGAACCAGAGGCAATGGGCAGACTGAAATGTAAGAGCTGCCATCTGAACATCAGGAAACAATTTTTAACATGAGGGTGGCCGAGCACTGGAGTAAGTTGTCATAGAGGTGATGGAGTCTGCATCCTTGGGTGGAAATCCCATTTGGACACTGACTTGGGCAATTGTCTCCAGGTGTCATTCCTTGAGTAGGGAAGTTAAGACATGATGACCTTCAGAGGTTCCTTCCAACCTCAACCAGTCCGCAATTCCTTGCTCTTACACATAACATTGTAATGAGTTCTAACAGTGCAGACAAGGATGCACAAGGAGTTGTACCTGAGCTGGAGTTTATTACAGCCAAACCTGGGCTCATGTTTCTTAACTACAGGATGAACAGATATGACTGTAACATGGGATCCACAGACCTCCTGCTCACTGAGCTTAATACCAATGCTCTTAACACTTATTGCATTGCCTTTGTCACTTCCTCATCAAAAGCAGTTGCTAGGGCTTCAAAGCATCTCACTCTGGCCATTAAAATTCCTGAAACTGTATATTTGTTCTCCATAAGAGCTTAACAAAAATGCTGAGTTTTCCCAGTTGTGCTGGCCATCATATTAGCAATGTTATTGCTTAAAAATATGAATATAGAAATGATTTGTGGAATTTTCCCATGCCTTGGGCATGAGGAAACTTACATGACTACACTTTCATGAGGAAGTTTAGTCGTGCACTTATACATCCATATTTTCTGACTTTATTTCTGACTTTCTGATATTATTGTTTACATGTCTACAATTAAAGAGTAAAAAGTCTTTATTCTTTCTAGCATAAGAAATCACATCACTGCTGTAAGCATGGCAACATGTATTTCTGTGAATTTATGATGTTGGCACTGCTGACAAGTCTTGAGTAAGCTTGGAAGGTACCCAAACATATGAAACCAATTACATATATAAGTAGTTAGGTATTTTACATGATTAATCTACACAATGTCACAACAAGCTTTCAGGTCAGTCCCTCCTACTGATCTAATTCAATAAATCTCAGGATTGTCAGAGCTGAACTTTCCTGGTTACCCTGTGAGTAAACCAAATTATAATAGATGATGCAGACCGATACTTCTGCAACACAAGTACCTTCAATGAAAAATATCTGCTGCTGGAAAAAATATTTGATCTATACAGGCTGAAATTTTGGCTTAGGGCACAGGCATGTAATTGCCAGAATTTGTGTTCAAAGAATCATTTAGGTTGGAAAAGATCTTTATGATCATCAGGTCCAGCTGTTTACCCAACACTGCCAAGTCCATCACTAATGCTTATACCCAGGCATAACATCTACTTTTAAATACCTCCATGGATGGTGACTCCAACACTTCCCTGCGCAGCCTGTTTCAGCAAGTTTCTTGACAACCCTTTTGGTGAAGAGGTTTTTCCTAATGTTCAGTCTAAACCTCCCCTGGCACAACTTTAGGGCTTTTCTTCATCTCCTATCACTAGTTACTTGGGAGATCAATGCCCACCTCACCACAATCTCCTTTTAGCTAGTTCTAGATGTTGCTGCATCTTACTTAATTACCATTCTCCAGGTGTATCACAGTACATGGTAGGGTGTACTCTGCTCCTTCTCTCCGTTACAGAATAAAACGCTAGTTGTCATAACCCTAGTAAGTTTTTCCTCATAATTGCAGTAAGACTAGCAGCATGGGTGCTTTAAAATTGCAGTTTGGCTGCTCTGAATCACTTATCCATACTCTTCCTATGTCAGTGGTTAGAACTCCCACCCAAATGAAAATCTGAATTAAAAACTGTCAATCAGAGACCCGTCATGTCAATACATGACTGCTTTCTCCAAATAATGGTCTGTCCAGTGCTGCTTTTTGTATTAACTGAAATAGTTTACAGTGATTTTTTACTGTTCTCTGGGGGAAAAAGTAAAAATAAGCAAGAAGCTGTATATCTACCCTATCTGACCTGCTAGAATTCAATGTAACATGTTCCTGAATTATTTGTAAGTTTTTCCTTAGGTGATTTTGTTCCTAGAAACACCTTCCCCACTTAAGTATGTACAGCAGTGACATCATAATTTCTTAACTTCTTGGTCCATCTGGATGAAGTTTCTTTAGTGCTTCAAGGTGGGTAAGCATGGAATTTACAACTGTAAGACCTTGTGCAGACTAAATATATATATATAGGCTCAAAATACAATCACAGTAATTAATGATGGGGAAAGTGTCTATCAAATAGCTATTAAATGTGTTTAGCAATAACATTTAGCTCTGAAAGTGCCCAAACTGCAGCCTGCTAGAAACATCAAGGCTGCAATGAGTAGGTTATTCTTTTCCTGTCTGCTTTTCTGAGGTTCATTCTCTAAGCATTGAATGCAGTTTAAGCTAAGAGTTTGTCATGGTACAGTCAAGCATAGGAGCCTTTGTTTGTGCTTTACACACATCTCTAATGTTTCTTGCTCTGTGTGCACACTATTGCCATGATTCCTGGGACTAGGGCTAGTTTCAGTGTCCTCCATGTCAAACAGAAACTACACCTCAAAGGGAGATGTTGAGTGAGAGTGTCACAGTAAGGCAATTACATAAGAAATTACATCAGAGAAGGGAATGAAAAATAACTATGACTATTTTAACAATGTATATACCATGAGGTATGACACTATTGTGATGGGCAAATAAAAGTGAGGGGCAAGGGGTAGGGGATGATATAAGCAGCAGTACTTTTTTCTCTCTCTCTCTGAAGGTCAAGGATATTGCTAGTAAGTATTAAGGATAAATTTGTTTTGAAGAAACAACCAGATGCTTACTAAGCATCAGAAGAAGAAATGTACAAAGATGAAAAGAACATTACTCATAATGATAATAAAGGGACAGAAGTAGGATATAAAATTGCAAATAATAACCCCGATTTTTGGACAGTGTATTGTATTTACAAATACAGAATCAATTGTTAGCAGAAGACATTTCACACTAAAAACTGACAGAGTTAAATTAATGAGGCTATTAAAGAAATGCAAATCTTCAAATGAGAATTTAACTTTAAAAGATTTTTCTTTCTCCAAATTGTATTCTCTCTAAAATGTGAACACCTTTCAAGTTTGAGGAGCATGTCAAAAACAAAAGACATTATTTTACTGCACATGTTTAAAATCTTAAGTGCCATCCCTAGCACTGGCACATAATTCACTTTTCTACTACCTTTCCCAGTAGCAATATTGAAGCCAAAACAGCATCTTTATTTGAATTGAGATTCTACTAACAGAAACACCCTTGTCCTTTTGAAAGGCTGAAGTCCTTTAGTTGGATATGCTGTTTCTTTCATAATAATGCCTGAATTATAGCTAGCATTTGCCCATTTTTTTTTTATTTTGTTTGCCTCACTGGTAGGTGTTTATGCAGTAGTTGATAGTTTCTTTCATCTTGGCCAGTACCAAAAAATGCACAAACTGGAAAGCTCTTCCTAACAGAAAGCTGAAGTGGATGTTCAAGTGCCTTTGTCTAGCACTGCATTAATACTGTAATGTGTTAAAGCACTTTCTGAATTCAGTTTGGCTTTGAATTCAGCTGATACAATTTGCACACAAAAAGACACCAGTGTTTTGACTGATGTGCATCTGTTTGCATGTATGGCTTGATGATGATCCAAAAGCACAGGAATACCCACACCCTTGTGTTTCTTTCCCATCCTTAGATAGTCGTTTGGCTGCTCTGAGCTTCCACTGCATTACATTTGTACAGCTCCTACAAGCATTTTTCAGTCTTTGAAAAGTCCTCAAACTCTATAACAACAAATGCTACAAAAATGCAAAACATTACTAGCATATGATGTCATGCTCTTGATTTCTGAGAAATGGAAAAGTCTGCAGAGAAGAGAGGAGATGAAAAAAGTTAACTGGAATGATAAAAATTTCAAAATTAGCTCTACTGATCTCTATAGAATAGAATATTTTGTTTGGAAGGGACCTACAATGATCAACACAATTCAGGCTGACCAAAAGTTAAAGGACATTGTAAAGGACATTGTATAAATGCCTCTTAAACACAGGTAGGCTCAGGGCATCAGCCGTCTCTCTAGGAAACTTGTTCCAGTGTTTGATCACCCTCTTGGTAAAGAAATTCTTACTAATACGTCCAGTCTGAACTTCTCCTGACACAGCTTTGAATCATTCCTCCATGTCCTGCCCCTGCATCCCATGAAGTGACCAACACCTCCCTCTCAATTCCCCTCAGAAAGCTGCAGAGAGTGATGATAGCTCCCATCAGCATCCTTTTCTCCAAATTAGATAGTGTGGTGGTTTAGCAGTTAGCTACCCCCACACACTTTGAAATAACCCAGGCTAGGACTCAGTCAGCTGGAAGTTAAGGAATGAAGCTTTATATTTACAGCTATGCACAATATACAAGCAGATATTTACAATGTATAACAGATATTTACAGAGATATACAGTAAAAAGGTAATAACACCACATCCCTCCCAGAGATCAAAATCCCTAAGAGGGGTTTCTAACCACCCCTACCACCTTCCCCCTTTTCCCAGTCTTATCTCACCATCTCTTTTATGCAGCAGACAGGCAGAGGCAGATCAGCCAGGGGATTAGCAGCAGGAAAGAAGCTGGTGAAATTATACAGCTCCAGCTAGGAAGGGAGAAAAAGCCATGCAAAAGCCACAGCCCAAAGCAGTCTGGAAGAGTGTCAAACCATCTGACTTATCTAAGTTTGGTTTACAACTCTTAATTTTTTTTTTTCTTTCTCAGTAAGTATGGGTGAAGTAGCATCATCAGTGTTTTCCTCTCTCAGCCTATAGTCTAATTTCTCATTCAAATCCTCCAATTAGTTCAAACCAGCACAGATAGTTACCCACTCTTCACAGGATATTCCTTCCAGCCCTTTCAATAGCTTTGTTGCTGTCCTCTGGATTCATTTAAGGAGCTTAAGCTGTAGGGCCCAGAACTGCACAGTACTCTAGATTAAGCTATTCCCCAACATTAAATACAATGGGATGATAGCCTCTTTTGACCATCTACTTATGCCATGTTGGATGAACCCCAGGATATGACTGAGTGGCTGCTAAGGAACACTGCTAACTCCTGTTGAGCCTCCTGTCCACCAGCACACACAGATGCCTTTCTGTAGGGCTCCTAGTCACTCCCCATGTGCAAGCAGTTATTGTCCCTAGCAAGTGCTGCAGGCAGGACCACAAGAACTGCACAGTGTCTTGCTTAATGACAGACTCTGGCATCCTTTGGAGGTGGATGCACAAGAGGCACACAGACAACAAGGCAGATGCCAGATGTGAGCAGATCCTGTGCAAGGGCAGGAGGGTAAGTGCACTGCAGAGCCACTCTCCGCTCCATGTGCCCACTACCTCATCTGGAGATGCACCATTCACTCACTGTCTCCTCTGCCTGATGGCTTTGTCCTCCTGGAGAATTTACTGCCCTCTGAGACCCAGTAAGTGCATCAAACACTCCTGCACCATAGGCCCCTCCAGTATTCCCCACCAAGAAAGATCCTGCTAACTCTGTCCTCTGCATCTCTGCAGCTGCCATACATATGCCTTGTACAAAACAGTCCTGTACAACAACACCCTTGAAGACCTAACAAGATACCTCAAGACGTGAAGCCACTGAGAATTTCACAGCAGTCATGGCTGGAGCAAGTGCTTAGAAGAGTCATGGGGAAATTCATGGATCTACATCAGGAGAGTTTGGCCTCTGTAATGCAGAGCAGACCAGGGACAGAGGGAGATACTGCATTTGGCAAACAGAGAGGGGCCTCAGGCACATGCTGGATGGGGTCCCACAGTAAAGATGTTATCTCCTGCCTTCTTTGGGACAGGAGGGAGAGCCTCAGGGTGCTCAGGTGGGCAGGAAAGTGTGAGAAAGAGCCAGAAGGGCACTCGTTTTTCCACCACAGGCTTGTATCTGCACATGGAACTTAATCCATGCCACGTGAGTTGCCCACGCTGTAGAATCACTCGATGGAATTCTATAGGCCAGGTAGTTCCTACTCCGTATTTAATACCAATGGACATATTTGTCTGGAGGGAGATAATAAATAGAGTGATCCAAAAGCACACGTGGCTTTCTCTGTGGATACTTTTACCCAGACCTTGTCGGCGTCCCAGTCTGAACTGCCACTGCACTGCCATAAAATTGCCATTCCCTGATATATGCAGTCAACATGCTGTCAGCTAGAGCATCCCATTGCTGCAAATCTGCAGCACCCTTGTGGGTCTAAGAGGTTGTGGCACTGGTCATTTTATCCCATTGTTAATGCCTCCCTCCACATGCAGATTTATTTGCACCTCTGCAGGCCAATCCCTGGGCTTCAAAACCACACGAAATCCTCCATTCTCACACTGGCTTAATGAGTAAATTTGGGTCTTTGGCTTCTGGGATCTTCCTTGCCATCTTTATAGTGGGCACAAGCTACTTGTGGCTTATTTCTTTTCCAGCTTTCTGAACATTCTAAATTGATTGTCTGAAGCTGCAAATTAAAGAATCAGTGGCAGCATTGAGGGCTCATATTAAGGAGCAAACACATGCCTTGTTAGACACAGAAGTGGTAACTTTCTCAAAGTCACTTATTTTACATGGCAATTGCAACCACGAGAAAAGGAGTCCATCACATTAGTGGAGTCACCAGACAAGGACTCTGTTGTTATCAAAGACTATATTGTACTGAGGACACTGCACTGCCTACCATACCCCAGCCCATGCTGCATGATTCTGAAACCATGCCACATTATTTGAAAATTAAATCACACAAAAAGGCATCCAAGCCTAAACCAGAGAAAGATTCTCATGCAGCCAGCTGTGCAGAGAGCTCTGGGAGGAGGAGTAGTGAAGAAGGAAGTTTTGGACAGCAGTGACAAGCATGGTTCCACTACCATAATGCATATCACACCCTATACTGCAGTGCAATTAAGCAAGCTGCAAGAGAAATCTGCATGGGAGCCAGAAGAATCTATACCTGAGTATGTTTACTGCATGTCTAGTACAGGAGGCAATAGTGTCTTCCTAGACCCAGATGAAGCCTTAGATGAATGGGAGTGTGATCCTGACAATAGTCACAGCCTCACTTCACGTATAACATACTGGGCAGGTGGCTTTAAGACAGGAGAAAGAGGGGAAACCCCAGTCACTAGTTAAGCTGAGCTGACCAGAGCGAGTCTCCCTTGAGTGCTCCAGTTGACTTAGCTAGACTCCGTCCTTCGATACGCAGGCTACCAGAGACTTTAAAGGGACATGCCTTATCAACAGAGAAAATAAAGAGGACAATTAAGAATAATAATGCAAGAAATGCCTGAGGGCATGTGATGACATGGATTGAGCTTTTGAAGTATCTTTCTGGTCACGGGAGGAACTCGGGAAACTGCAACGGCATAGCAAAAAGCCCTAGCAAATAGCACTATGCTGTGTCCGGCAAAACACAGCCCACAGCAGCACCACAGCACAACTGAGCGATCTGTGCTGCATAATCATCTCCTCCTGAGACAAGTCTCCCTAGCAGCCCAAACATGTCCAGGCAGTGCTCTGGAAGGTGCAGAGGCAGGTATAGAAACAGCATTAAGAAATACCCACTGTGAATCTCAGAGGTCTTAGTCATCTCAAGAGAGCTGGTACAAGCAAGCACTAACGCTTGGGGTGTCTGCGGTGACCTTAAAGTCAGTGTCCTGTGAGAGACTAAATCTTATCTCTCTTGTACATGTAAATCAACAAAAATAAAATCAGCTTTGCTCTTTGAGACAGCTGCTCAGGAGGTGTGGTGTAAGCACATCCTGGACGGTTTGCCTTATAAGACCACTAGTACCTAACAATGTGTATTGGAGGAGTGAGAGGCGGAGGGAAAAGTGACAAAAGCCCTCTCTCGGTGCCAGACCCCTGCAGGCACAAGGACAAGATCGCTATTAACAACCCACCCAATGGGTCAGTTCCACCCACTGATAGCACACGTGGCAGCCACTTATGCATTAATGTGACTAGCGAGTGGGCCTCAGGAAGCTGTGGAAAACTTAATAATAAGACACTGAGCATATACCAGCACACTGAGCATATACCAGCTTTAGAGTGACTGAGTGTGAAAAAAACACCACCATGGACATCCAGGCTAAAAACAGCAGCCCAGAAACCCCCTTTCCACCACCACCACCAAACATGCCATGCGCTACGTTTCGCGGGCTGTAAGAAAAGAACTGGAGAAGAGAGAACTCCACTGACAAACAGTACAAGCTGATGGCTGCTCAGAGATGGGAGAATCATCACAGATGCACTCTTCTCCTCCTCCTCCAGCTGAAGACAGCACAAGCCGACAAAGATGAACCTGGGAACACCTCCTCCAAGTCAAAGCAGCAGCACCCTTCCTCAGACCTCCTCCAGACAAAGAAAGAATCTTGGGAGGGGTCTGGGGTGGGGTAATATAGTTCCTTTCCTACTCTTTTCCTCTCTTTCTCTATTTCTCTCTTCCCCTCTCTCTTTTCCTGTTCCTTTAAGTCTCTGTCCTCTGGTCCGACACATGCCTGATTGCCAAATCAAAACTCTGGTGCTCTCCATATGGCAGGGCAGGGCACTGCCCCACCAGAGGTTTGAATGGGGCAGGAAATGGTCTTCTTCCCTCCCCACCTCTGTCACTGGAGGTTTGGAATAGGTGTGAAGTGCCTTCTCCCACCTTCCGTGGGCTTGAACAGGGAGGGAACAAATTGCCCCAGTATATATATGGCAGCTGGACAGATTGGAGCAGGACCTTCACTGGGACCTTCACTCAGACCTGCACTCAGACCTGAACCGGGACCTGCACCAGGACCTGAATGGACCTGAACGGACCTGAACACAGACCTGGAGACACGAACCTCACACGGACTTTGAGCTGGACCTTGAGGAACATCTTGGCTTCTTGCTGCAGGACCTGCCTCTAACAGTAAACTACTACTGCCGTGAAAGAGACAGTCTCCTGTCTGTAAGTAGGGCAAAGCTGTTTCATGTCCAAACCTTTCAATTTTTCTGATTTTTCCTGAATTACCTGAAAAGGCATCCTTGTGAAGACTTTTCCCGACCGAATTAGGACCCAAACTTAAACTAATTTACACACAGATTGTGGGTGGGGCTTTTGGAAATTATAAAAGCTACATAATTTATAATTTCTGCCTCTTCAATTGCCCACAATCAATTCACTCCATTAAAAAAAAAAAAAAGGGTGGCCACCGCGACTGCAGCTATCATAAGGGTAGCCACAACAAAGCCAGGAGTGACAGCCCCCCTCACACGCTCCTGCCACTTCTTCAGAAAAGGGAGTTAACTCTTTCACACCTGGCTGCCAGGAGACAAAAAAATCTAAATGACTTGCCTCATTGCATCATTAACAAATGCGAAGGGTTTGATAATGAAGAGCCCTTTATTTCAATCCCAGCTAAACCTGTAAGAATGGCCACAAAATTATTGATACTGGTGCTCAAATTTACAACTGGTAAAGAGCCTGTTAATCCAACTTTCCTGCAAACTAATTAAAGTACTGGGTGTTACTGGGACAACTAAAATTTGCTATCTAGCAAAAACAAGGGTGTAGCTCCCTGGGGACAAATGAAGCACCTTAACAGGTTGTTTTAAACCCTTACCAAGGGAATATACTTGACTTTGAGGTGCTTACAGGCAAGAGATGGCACCTCCCCAATGGAGCTTGGGGTCCTACCAGATGGAGTCATAGAGAGTTGAGAATAGATTATGCAAACATCCTACAGATGGCCCCAGCATTACCCAAAGCTGGCATTACTTGTGTGTCTCAATATCCCTTACCTGCAGCAACTAGGCAAGGAGTCACTGAGGTGACTGCCGAACTGGAGAGAAGGCAAATTATATCTCCATATAACCCCAATGTGGCCGGTTAAAAAAAACAGATGGACGTTGAAGGCTCACTATAGGGGGCTAAATGCCTTCTATATGCCTCCTCTTTCAGCCTAATCTCAGTGGTCACAGCCATTCACGCTGCATCTTATTTATATGCTGGATTTGTACTTTGGGAGATCTCCTCCAATACACCTAGAATATACTGTAATATTGGTCTTGTGGAAAACAGTGTCAAAGCCACCTATACCAACCCAAATGCTACCTTTAAAGGAGATATGGAGTGGATTTGCCAATGGGAGGCAAATAAATGGTAAACTGGTAACACTATAGTTTGGAGAACTGGAGATTGGCAGAGGCTGCTAAACTGATCAAGACCCTGGATTGTGGGTAATTAAAAAGGCTAGAGTGATAAAACATGTAGTTATTTTATTTTCAAAAAGCCCCACCCACAAACTATGTACAAACTAGTTAAATTTGGGGTCTAATTCGGTTCACAAGGATGCTCATTGGGCAATTCATTAATCTAGGAGAAGCAGAACATTGGACAAGTTTAGCCACAAAATGGTTTTGCCCTACTTATAAACAGGCAGCCTGGAGCCCTAGGGAAAGTCTGTTTTACTTACAACAGTGGAGTAGAATTAAGAGATAGTCCTTTGCTCCCTTGTGGCAGTCTTGGAACTGCTCAGCATCTTGATAACCATTGAGAGGCTTCCAGATCTTCCCTGACTTTAGCAGGGTGCGGGAAAGAAGCAGACAATCTCTGACCTGATCCTGGTTCCTCTTGGCATAGAGGTTTGCAGAGGTTCAGGCAGGATCTCTTGCAGATGTGCAAAGAGCACAATGTCGGTGGCACTTCTCACCATGGCATGAGGCATTTAATGCCTTCTCCTGTTAAACTTCAGGCACTTTAAGTTTCCAGGTCGTTCAAGCCCAAACATCAGGGCTAAGTTTGTCTGAAGCATGAGGAAGAGCAGACAATGTTGTCCAAGCCAAGCAGTCCATAGATGAGAATGTAGAGCAGCACACACTGAGGCAGAGCAGTGAGGCAGAGGCAGCACAGAGCAGCACTACTGCTTGCAACTTGGCTCAATTTATATTATTTGCCTGGGTGTAATGGCTCCTTTGGCCACAGAGATTCACCAATCAGAATGGCATTTGCAAAGCTAACTATATTAGGAGAACCCAGGGCTTGCTTACCCTTATTTGGGCAAGACACTAACAAGTACCTAAACACCCATGGGTACCTGTCTATCACTTTGGGAGGGAACATAATGGCCCAAGCCTTTATTTTCCTCTCACTCTTGCTTCCCCCATCAGCAGAAGAGTGGGGCAAGCCATGACATCTAATAGGCCTATTAGCCTTCCACCACAGACCCATCAAAGTGGTTAAAGGGCATTCTCAGAAAGAAACCCCTGATCTGAAGTGGAACCCAGTGCAGGATTAGGCTGAAGGCATATCATCCAAACCTAGCACCAACATATCTGCTGGGACAAAAGTCTCTGGAACACCTGGAAAGTGGTTATGTGGGATCCCTCAAGCTATGACATGAGAAGAAATGCCGGTAGCTGTTAAAGTTCAATTGTAAATGACTGACGGTGAGAGCACCAGAAGCAACGAGGCTGTTTACCAATATGGTTATACGCTCGTCCTCCTTTATTCCAGCTGCGACTACTACATACAACAGCAGCTACTACTACTACTACTACTACTTCTACTACTACTACTACTACTCAATACAAGTTTGTTAAGCTTATATCCCCCAAGATGGGGTGGTTACAGAGCAAGCAAGGTAATTGGCACAGAGGATCATATGTGCAAGGCAACAATTGGTTATTGCACATAAACAAATGACTTCACAGTTATCAAGAAACTTCTAGGTAACTTTTTTAGAAGCAGGAACTGTCCCACTCTGCATCTCTGTTTCTCTTCCATTCCAGTTCCGGTTGCACTTACACTTCACAGGTGTTCCACTGTACTTAACACTCACAACAGTGGATTGTTCACTGCCGCAATTCTGCAACAAAGAAATACATACAGGTTGGCATAGAAGTGGTCTCTGGTCTAACCATGGCTACTGCCACCAGTACAGCCTCTGGAATTAAAACCACTGAGGTTCTCAAACACTGGTTTAGCATACTACCAATGCCTGAGCACATCCAGAGTGATAATGGATTGCACTTCACTGCAATCTCAGTTCAAGACTGGACATGCAATGAAAAGGTTAAACGGGTGTTCCATACACCACATTATCCCTGGTGAATGGCATTGTACAGAAAACAAATAGACTGATAAAGAGGCATGCAAATGACTCCAAAGGTGGCTGGAATATGTGTTTGACTCAGAAAGTCTTTACTGTCAAAAATGACTGGGGAACTTACTGCAGCCCCAAGACTAAAGGCTTCTGTCCAGCTGAGCCAATAACAAATGGTGACCATGCGCCAAATTCAAACTGGCCAACCTGTCTTGGTTAAACTGCCCTCTATAGCAGTTGTGCCCATGATGTACAACTAAGATCAGAGGCTTGCCTGGCTGAGAAGCCCTGAATGCCAATGGAAGCACCCACTGCATCAGTGTGCAGTGGATTATTACCAATTATTAATTAATATGCCCAGGTGCTACACAACTAGAAAAAATTACAGAATTATAGAATTATAGAATGGTCTGAGTTGAAAAGGATCTCTGAAGATCATCTAGTCCAACCACTTCTGAAGCAAGCAGGGACATCCTAAACTACATCAGGATGCCCAGAGCCCCGTTGAGCCTTGAGTATGTCCAAGGGTGAGGGCCCAAACACCTTACAGAGCAGCCTGTTCGTGTTCCACCATCTGAGTAAAGAATCTCTTCCTAACATACAATCTAAATCTGGTCTTAGAATCATAGAATCATAGAATGGTTTAGGTTGGAAAAGACCTCAAACATCATCCAGTTCCAACCCCCCGCCATAGGCAGGGACACCTCCCACTAGATCAGGATGCTCAAGGCCTCATCCAACCTGGCCTTGAACACCTCCAGGGAGGGAGCAGCCACAACCTTCCTGGGAAACCAGAGTGGGTATTGTGCTCCAGTGGTGCAAGTTGCACTTCCTGTGTCTCCAATGGCAGTAAAACTTCCATCAGAACAAAGTCAACAGACCAAATGAGCAGATGGGGCATCCTTGGATGCTCTGGTGTCCACATGGGGGCAGGCAGTGTCCTTCTACCGCACCATAGTAGCATGCTCTGCAGCCTGCTGAAGTGATATAGGAACTAAGTCTCTAACATTCCATTTTCTTGAAGTGGACCATCCTGGACACCTGTGGAAGTGGAGTGGTGTGTTGGTTTGAGCTAATTGGAGAATTTGAGTGAAAAATTAGACTATTGGCTGAGAGAGAGTTAAACAACACAGTGTCACTTCACCAAGTTTCACTGAGACAGAAAAAAAAAAATGTTTTGAGAAATGTTCTCAAAACATCTAGATAGCAAGTGTGCTTGCAGAGGGCCAGTCTGGCTTGAGTCTATGCTGGCTCTGGCAGCTTTTTCCTTNGGGAGGGGTGTGGTGTGTTTATTACCTATTTTACTGTATATTTCTGTAAATATCTGTTATATCTTGTAAATATTTGCTTGTATATTTGCATTGCTGTAAATATAAAGCTTCATTTATTAACTTCCAGTGTGTTTTTTTGAGTTTTAGCCGGGGTTTAAAAAGGTGGGGGGGCACGTGACTGCAAACCCACTACAAGTGGGCACTTTATTTCCTCCGTCCACAAGAGCAGGGAGAAGCACCCATGAACAGGAGGTAGATGGGCTAGGGTCTCCTTCACCATCTTGAGGGCAGGGAGGCAAGAGGGACTTGGAGTTGAGACCTTGGGGTCTTTGTGCCTGCAGGGACTTTTAGCACAGGGGCGGCTGTGCATTAGCCAGGAATTGAACCTGGGGCCTCCATGTGGCAGGCAAAAAAGTTTGGGGGAAGCAGTGGCCCAGAGTTTGACCTGTCAGCCAGTGTGTGCTCAAGATGATGTTTTACAACCATATGGAGGTGTAGAGACAAGCAGCTCACTGCTCTGCATCCACAAGGCTTGATCCAACTCTCATCTAATTCCCCTCCTTCCCCTCCAACTTGAGTTGTCTAGAAGAAGACAGGCCAGGCCCCTTGTTGGTCTTAGACAGCAGGGATACACAGACTGACTGTACAAAGGAAAATGTTGGAGAGATCTTTCATTGTAACCCAAGGAATTCAGGGTGCTGATTCAGCTCTGGCATTGTCATTTGCAGCCCATGACGCTTCTGTATCTTCATTTTAACTATGAGCCGCTCCAGAGCTTGTTTCACAGGCTCGCCCATGAAAGCCAGGTCTGGCACAGTGGGAGTCACCATAGTAGCATGTTCTGCTGCCTGCTGAAATGATGGACAAACTGAGGCTGTAATGCTCTGTGGAGATGCATCCACATTGGCTGGAAGGTCAGTCTCCTGCTCCACTTTCGCTTCTGGATTGACACTCTCAAAGGTCTTTTGTCCTTTCTTGTAGTGGAGGGGGATCTTCTTCTCCTTTTCTGACAGAGACAGTCCTGTGGAGCATTCAACTTGACTGGCCACAATGGATGTCCTGCCGTTGTCATTGTTCTCTGGCATCTCCCTGTGTGAAGAGGAGCAGGAATGTTGAAGGCTGACCCAAGCACTCCTGAGCGCCTGGAAGCCCTTCCTTCTGCCTTAAAGGAGGCTGCAGACAACACCTCTGACATGAGGTCCCCAGTAAGTATGTACCTGAGGTACCCATCCCTCCCTGCTGGACACAGCATCTCCAACTGCCCCAGGAAAGGGTGAGGATTCTGTCAGTACTGCAGTACGGCGTTCAGACCCTCCACAAGACCATTGTTTTAGAAGACCCACTTTTTTCCCCAAAGCCTTTCCTGAGCATTTCGTCCCAGCCATGCCCATTTGTCCCTCTCACCTTCTCAATGGTCTCATGCCCAGGTAGTTTGTCAGTGGTTCAACTGTCCTGCGGCACAGAAGGGCTGTTTGGTGTGAGACGTCTGCCTCAGGGGGTACAGAGGAGCAGCTGCAGAGAGACAGAGGGAAGTGTTAGGGGAACCTCGCTTGGTGGGGGCAAGCCAGAGGGAACATTGTGTTAAATGGGAGGAGGGAGGGTTGCACCTACTGTGTCTCTGATGACGGTAAAGCTTCTCGTAGGACAAAGCCTGGATGCTGAGGTGCACGCATGGGGGCAGGCAGAGTCCTTGTAGCACACCTGCCATTACCCAGAACCTGCCCACCTCTGGCATCCTGCTTGTTGTCTATGAACTGGTGCATCTTCCTTTGCCTCCTTGTCTACATAGGCATAGAAAGCAGCAGATGAGAAAGGAATCACAAATTCATCCAGTTGGAAGAGAACTCAAAGATCATGCAGCCCAACCTCAACTCATGCTGAACGGTCGACACTAAACATGTCTCTGAGTACCAGGTCCGTGCACTGCTTAGACACCTCCAGGCATGGTGACTTCACCAGTGCCCTCAGCAGACAATTCCAAAGTTTAATAACCTTTTCAGGTTTAGGCATCCAGACTAAACCTCCCCAGGAGCAACTTGGAGCCATTTCCTCTAGTCCCGCCACTTGCCAACAATGAGAAAAGCCTGGCCCTCTCCTCTGATTCCTCACCAACATCATCAAAATAACCAGAGCAAAGCCAGGACCTGACCTGTGCCTGCCCCGTGCCTCCTGGCCCTTGCTGGGCCTGTGCCCAGCTGGTGAGCAGCCTTCCTTGTCAAGTAGAGCCCCTCCAGCCCAACTCTGCAACTCCCTCTTCACACCCTGTGGACCTCACAACCCTGCCAGCACCATCACTGAATGCCACCTGAGTCATGATCTTCAAAACTTTGTATATAACCAGCACTAGCAGAAGACTCTGCATGGTCGAAAAGGCGATGAAGATCCCCACACTGGGGAAGCAGCTTGGCATGCTTGGAATATGTCAAGAAAAGATTGAGAAGTAGAAGTGGAACTCAGTCACTATCCACTTGCTTTTCCTTCCCAAACCAGAAGCTGCTCTCTTCACCTGTGAGGTTGCAGCCAGCCTTGCTCAGCAATCCACCTGTGTTGGTGATGACATGGGGCTGTCACCATGCCGCTGTCTTTGTTGTCACCACAGCTCATACATGGCAACAATTGTGATGCAGGCACAACACCACCAAATTGGCTGCTACCTTGGAGATCTCAGGACTAGCATGGTCTGAACTGCCAGGGACAAGACTTGGAAATTGGCATCTTTCTCCAAAAACTGGAGGACTACAATGGAAGGAAAGGGGACTGAGGTGAAATCCACCCCTATCCACAGTGACATCCAGATTTCCCCTCCAGACTTTGCCAGTCCCACTCATCCCATCCTCTGTCGAGGAGGAGCAGGTGGGACAAGTGCATCAGCTGGAAGCTTCTACTGAGGTATGCTCCAAATGCCCCTGACATGTTGCTCTGTGCTTGAAGTGTTTCCCTTTAGGCTGAGGTTCAGAGACAAACACAGGCATGGGTCTTGAGACTCCTCTGTGCTATTGCATGTTAGGAACACAATTTAAGCAATTAGATCTGGTGCTTAATGAAGGAAAGCTATATACCACACCATCAGAAACATTCACCAAAAAAATAACTAGTTCCATTATTATTTCTTCTTATCAGTTGTTCCAAAAGAAGTCTTTCTTATACATCTTATTTTGTGCCACATATGACAAATATATGAGTTGGTTTCTTACATGTCCTTTGATAATGCTGGGTGCCTTTGAAGGCCACCTAAGGTGTCATAATAATTAATTGCATACATTTCCACCCCAAGTATCAGTATAGGTTGGGGACTGACTTGTTGGAAGACAGTGAAGAGGAAAAGAATCTAAGGGTCCTACTTGATAGGGGGTTGACCATGAGCCAGCACTGTGCTCTTGTGGCCAGAAGAGCCAATGCCATTCTGCAGTTTATTAGAAGCCGTGCGGCTAATAGGTCGAAGGAGGTTCTCCTGCCCCTCTACTCTGCCCTGGTGAGGCCACATCCAGAGTTCTGTGTCCAGTTCTGGGCACCCAGTTCAAGAAGGACATAGAACTGCTTGAGAGAGTCCAGCAGAGAGCTACAAAGATGATTAAGGGAATGGAACATCTCTAATGAGGAGAGACTGATGGAGTTGGGGCTCTTTAACTTGAAGAAAAGGAGGCTGAGAGATGACCTCATCAATGTTTATAAATACGTAAAGGATGAGTGCCAGGCTAGATCCAGGCTCTTCTCGGTAATATCTGATGACAGGACAAGGGGCAATGGGTGGAAGCTCAGGCATAGGAAGTTTCATGTTTCCAGTGTTTAATAACCCTTTCAGGTTTAGGCATCCAGACTAAACCTCCCCAGGAACAACTTGGAACTGTTTCCTCTAGTCCTGCAACTTGCCAACAAGGCGAAGAGCCTGGCCCTCTCTCTGATGCTTCACCAACATCATCAAAATAACCAGAGCAAAGCCAGGACCTGACCTGTGCCTGCCCTGTGCCTCCTGGCTCATGCAGGCCTGTGCCCAGCTGGAGAGCAGCCTCAGGTAGAGCTCCTCCAGCCCAACTCTGCTGCCCCCTCCCACACCTCTCCTGATGTCTTACCCCACCAACCAGCGTTTGGCTCTGCACCAGCACTGGCTCTTACGAGGGGCTTGGTCACAATCACCACGAGCTGGAGATATTCAAAACCCACCTGGATGCATTGCTGCGTGATCTGCTGTGGCAGGGGCGTTGGACTGGATGACCTTCTAAGGTCCTTTCTAGCCCCTGACATTCTGTGACCTGCCATGCATTTTGAGATAGCATCACTCATATGTACTGTCCTTTCTGTGAAAAATGAAAATTGCTGCTGAAAAATGATCCCTCTGAATTATTAACAGTCCTCATAGGACTGCAGGAAAGTGTGCAGAACTCAAAAGCTTCTCTCCTGAGACCAACACAGCTAAGTAGGGCTATCATAATTACATAACTGAAGTCGTTAGGGGCCATCCATGGGTGGGGGGGGTGAGGTGTTCGGTGGTGAGAAGGAACAAACAAACTAAAACCACAACCAAAAAAACCCACAAACAAAACCAAACCAAAGATTTAAAAAAACCCCAAAACAATAAAAAAAACCTTGAAAAGCTTTAGTGAAACTGTCTGTGCAGTGAAATACAGGAGATCTCCATGACATTGCTGACTTTGCCACAGATCATGTTTGTGTTGGAAGCGACCTTTAAGTTGTCTTTTAGTTCCAAGCCCACTGCCATGGGGAGGGACACCTCCTACAGGATTAGGTTGCTCAAGGCCACATCCAACCTGGTTATGAACATTTCCAGGGTTGGAGTCTCCACAACTTCTTTGGGCAACCTGTTTCAGTGTCTCACCACACTTGAGGTGAAGAATTTCTTTCTAATACCTGGTGCTGGTTTGAGGCTAATTGGAATATTTTAATGAGAGAAATTAGATCATTGGTTGTGAAAAGAAAATAATGATGAAGTCTATATCATTTGTTGGTTTGCTGAGAGGCATAAAAAGCTAAAATGTAAACAAATTTTCCTCACTTTGTCCTGGGATGTTGCCCTCTTCATTTATTCTTTGATCTGCTCTAATATCTCTAATCTTGGCTAACACATAACAATGTAAGCTTTGCTGGTTCTTTTGTTTGTCTGACTGGGAAGGGAGATAGGGAGGGAGAAAGAAGGGGTAGCTTTGAGCCCCTTCTGGGCAGTTTCCCTTTGTCTGAGAGGGAGTTTGGATTTCTGTTTGGATTTCTGTATTATTTCTAATTTGTATATAATTGTAAATACTTGTAAATATATTGTGTATATATTTGCGTGTAAATTTTGCTTTCCTGTAAATATAGCTTCATTTTAGTTCCAAAATGTCTGAGCTACTCTGGTAAATATCAATAGGGTGGGATGTGGGGATAAAAGTTTCTAACCTGCATCATGCCTAATCTAAATCTAACTCTTGTCAGTTTGAAGCCATTGCCCTTTGTCCTATCACTACATGTCTGTGCTAAAAGTCCTTCTCCAGCTATCCTGTAGGTCCACTGAATTAAATTCTAATTGATTTTTAAATTGTCATTAAATTATTGTTTAATAAAAGAATGGATACGTGTACCCAAATTCCCTTTCAGAGAAAGCCTACAATGGACACCAACTTCTCTGCATGCACAGGAATCCTATCGAAACATATTAAGAATACCGGACCGTCAAGATCCAGTGTTCAACAGTCTAGAAACAGCTGTAAAATGCCTCAAGGTTTCCTGTATGCAATACCATTGCAACTGCAGGCAACCTCCCTGATTTGTTAGGGGAGAAAAAAAAATGAAAGTAGCAAGACATGTGTCACTTTCATTTTAACTGTGTCATTCTGAAGGCAAGTCTTGATATACTGTTTGAGCTGAATCATTCGTCATTTCAATGAAACGTGTAGCAAGGAGAAGTCAGGGGCACAGAATTTGAATCAGGCAGTTCATTTCCTCAGGATCGCCCAAAGAGAAATTCTTATCTATTAAGTCATAAAATTAATTTTCTGCAAGGAGTATAATTTGTTTACTATATCTGTTACTGAAATATCCTTACGACTAGGAGTTTTCAGGTATGCAGTCTAGTTGAAAATGTTTCAATAACTCTTTTTGTAATCTGGTTGTCTCAAAAAGTCTAATTGCAAATGAAAGAACTAAATTAAAGGTAAACTTTCAATTGTGTTTCATCTATGTGACGTTTTGAGACTCACTGAGAGGAAATTCCAAAATGGTCCAGTGTCTATACTGTTAATTGTACTTTGGTCACAAATACGAGCTTAATTGTCCATATCAAATGGTATTGTCACGTTTAATTATGTAAAATATAAAACATCACCAATTCATTATATGAAGTGAGTTTTCTGACTATAAGAGATGCCATCTCAGGACCACTTATAGAACATGCACATCTGCTAAAATAAAAAATGTCATTTTATAGACATTAATAATGTTCCTCCCTGCTGAAGACCATATTTGAGCATTTGATGTTCAGCTAGAAACGAACAGGGCAAATCAAGAACTGCTGTGGCATTATGAGAAGATACTAAAGAAAGGTTAAAATCCAGATGGTTGCAATGCAGATAGAGATATGTTTCTAACTGTCTGTGTTCATGGTTCCTCAAGAGTCAGAAGCTGATTATGAGAAAGGACAAGATTATTAGGATTTCTTGCATTATTATGACTTGCACAGCCTGCAATTTCTGACTCCCAATCTGGTGCTTCCTATGCCAAGGGAAAAGATTTCTGTGTATGGATCTGAATGCATGTAATATTGTATGTCCTAGAGAAAACAGCAGCTCAAAGACTGCTTGATCCTTCCTACTCAGAGGCAACTGAAACAAAAGCCACTAGGCGCTCTGGGTCAGGGGCATTTGGCCACACTCATTAGAAGCTGATAGAGCTTCCTCAGTCCCAGACTCTTGTAGTTCTCCTTGTCCTAACCTGGCAGCAGGCAAACACACGTTTCTCAGAGTTCCAACGATCCTGGTCACTGTCCCCACAAGATCCAGAAGCTCCCAAAGCAGAAGTCAGAGGCTACTGCTGCAAAAGATGCTGCATCTGGTAGCTGCCACCTCAGTTAGCTGTGCTTAAGGAGGTCCATGCATTTTAGTCAGGACTTTTCAATAAAACATCCTGTGAACAGGGAGCAGAACTCCTTGATCATCGCTCATGTCTTGGTTAAATAATCAAAATTTCTCATTTGTTTTCCCTCTGTCCCCATTTAGGAGGCTGTTTCTTCACAATCTCATCTGGAAGGACATAGGGGAATCCTGCATACGTGTTTAGTTAATAGGTAGCTGGTTCAGGCACTGTTTCTGGGAAAAGGAGTTGCTGGGTTTGAATAACTTCCAGCTGAGGAGCTCAGATGTACTCCATCCTTACTGAATACAATAGTCATCTCAGTTTTGGTTTTTTTGTGTTTTTTTTTTTCTTTAAAGACAGCCTCCTTTCTCTATTTCCTCTCTGTTCAAATGGAAAATGAGGCAGATGTCTGTATCCAAAAGCAGAATTCAGGTGCCAGAATCCAATTTTTTAATAGATACCTGCATCTAAGAGGGAAGGAGGACTTTGAAAACTCTGACCTCTTCAATATTTCCTGCTAAATATCTTTTACATATTCATACTACTGTGAAGTGTCTGTATGCTGTTTTCTTCTACTGCATGGGGAATTGTTTACTTACAACAATGGCAACCAAACTCTGGATCAGTGGCTCCATTCCCCTTTCTCTACATGCCTTTTACCTGTTTGAAAACAACTCTCACATGTTCCCTTAATAGTCCCATGTGCATACTATATTAGAGGGAAGGAAAGGCCCAGACTTGGAAATGGAACTCAAAGAGAAAACAAGTGTCATAACAGAAACCATAGTCTGAAAATAAAAAGTGTTTGCAGCAGCTCATTGGCTAGAACTGAATGGCTCAATTGGATTAGGATTTCCTGAACAAGCTTGACAAGCTATGATGACAGTCTGGGCAGCAGTTCTGCCAAAGAAAGCATTTGGATCATATAAGACACAGCTGTGGCCAGCTGGTATAGAAGAAAGAGTGGCCAAAGCAACACTCAGACAATAGGTCTCAGTGAACAGAAAATCAGCAATCTCTTAATCACAATGAAAGGTTTGTGATTAAAGACTCGGCAATTAACTATACTATTTTCAGTGGCTGCAGGTCTGTTTATGACTCATAAACCTGAAGCTGATACCACATCCATCTTGTTCCTTAAATCACTAATCCTCCACGTGTCATCTCTTTTCATTTGCCCTTCCACAGCATTTACTTTTTATCTGTACAAGAGACAAGACATGCTTGTACTGTGCACAATTTAGCACAGACCAGGGACCACTCCTGATGTTGTGAAGTTTGCACATGGCCACTGCTTTTGAAAAGTAAGAAGTTAGAAGTATTAGCCATATGACTGTGAAAGAACAGTCCCTACTTAATTTAGTATCTATAGCTATGGCTGATAGGTATTTGGCTTAGCCCAGAATGATTATTCTTACATTTTAAACTTTGCAAATCCATAGAATCGTGAAAAATAGGGATAAAGTGAACTTTTATGTGCTACGTACTTTATACTTTTTCCAAGGTGAGATCAGCACTCCACAGATGACTGTCAAACCTGTCATTATTACACAGTAGTGTAATATGATAACATTTCTGCAATACATTCATCATAGACTTTTTACATAGGAAGTATTACACTTGGCAGAGGTTCTGCAGTTGTGCTGAACTGCTTTTTAATTGCTTTTTTCACTGCATTCACCTATAGACAGTATCTTCCAAGTCATCTTCTCTGGAGAGTCAGCAAATGCACAGATTTGTAAAAATTCCTTTTTTGTGATGCATCTTTGAGGGAGTGATAGCAGTGACTGCCAGGACTTGGATTCAAGATCTTGGCCAATGCACGGTGAAAGCAGAAAATAATCAAATACTTCCAAACAAAACTAAGAACAACTCTGAGTAAATATCCATTTTGATTATGTAGCTGGAAATACAAGACCTTTCCAACTTTCCAGATCTGCTGATACTGCCTTTACTTGAAGTAAGAAGTGGAACCTACTGTGTTTCATTCTACTACTGTTTTGTTCAGGACAACAGAGTGATTTACTCTCTCAGGCCCTGTTCATCAAACACTTTTCATTATGGTTTCAATTTCAGAATGAAAACTGCCTGAAAAACCACAGATTTTCCTCTCCAGAAAAAGGAAAAAAAAAATCTACTCCCCCAACACACACCCCTTTTATTTGGGAATCAAACCTTTTAAAATCATTCCAGCCAGCCTAGAAAGGCCAATAGCAGCTATTGTCAATAACCATTAAATGAAAGCTCTTTAGAAAGCAGCCATTTGGGAATATAAAGAAAATCACAGGGTTCCATTTCAAGAACACTGCAAATAATAGCTGGAACTGAGAAACTGGCTGTGGTATTTTTCTGAGTATAACGTAACATGTTCTTATGGAAAGTTTTTATATTGAAGAAACTGCTTTTTTTTTTTTCATTTAAAAAAATCCAGATCTAGTCCTGAGCACATGGAGTTCAGTTTTTGCGGCATGTCAAAAGAAAATTATAGATATGATTATTTGTAAATCATCTCCCCACCCAGTTAAGAGACGTGAAAGATCAGTGCTGTTTCCAGCATTCAGACTTCTTTAACATCCTTCAGCAGCTTGTGCTTTGGCATCTCTGTCTTTTCATTTAAGACACAGAATGCAGCAGGAGCAAACTAGCCAAAAAAACCCCTTTCTGCAAAGCACTGTATAAAACACATTCAAAAGCCATTATTTTGCCTGCACAAGCAGGACTCTGGGAGAATGAAACTAAAACGAATGCAGGATCATAATAAGTCTATTCATAATTTTCCTAATGTTTAACGTATTGCTGACTAGCAGGTGCTAGAAAGATCTAGCTGTACACATACACCAGATAATTTCTTGTTGGCTCAGCAGTGTTTCTGTGGTCTTCAGTATTTTCTTCCAGCCAGAACTGGAGTCTCTGTAATCCTCTGAAGTCCTGTGTAAATGGAGCTGCAGTTCTGATTGGAGTAGTACCCGCCGATATCTTTCTAAAGTTCGTGTTTGCTTTTGAAGAGACGAATAAATGCTCTTAGGTGTTGAAGCAGGGGAAGGAAATATCCAGAGTCTGTCTGCTGCAACAGCCATCAGCGCCTGCTGTAGAGAGAGCTCGCCATCGTCTGGTGATGCAGACACATCACAGCAACGTCGTTCACCATCATCTGCCCGAAAATAAATGTCCAGTGAAGGAGGATCCCCTGTATCCCACCAATTTCACTGCTCCCTCTGTTAACTGGAAAACCTCACAAGCATTTTTCGTATGTCTGTTATTACTCCACTCAGAACTTCTGGAGGCCACCACCAACACAAAGCGCACTGAGGCTGAAACCTGAGAGGCCAATATGAAGACATGACTGGGTCCGTTGTACTGCACAGAAGACCCCTAGAAATGCTCCAGCCTTTCCAAGTTTTACCAGTCTTCTCACCCTTCTGTGAAGAGAGTGGTTGCTTCATGCCACAAGCCTGGCTAGTATTAGGGAGCCCAGGTCCATCCACAGGAAGGACCTATTGGCACAGAGCTGGAATGGTGCACAGAATTAGCAGCACAGTGCTCTGCCATTTGTGTTGTCTCTTGGGCGTCGTGAAGATGAGAGATGCCCACTTCACCAATACAGTTAGCTGAGAAGCTCTTGGCAAAGTAAACCTTGCCAGGTGAAAGTTTACTTTGGCTGTGGATGGGGCTGAATTGTCTTGAGCTTACCCATGCATGGTTACATCCTACCTATGCTTCTCCTGGCGAGCTGGTGTCCACTCCAGGTTCTTCCCAAAACAGCATGGCAAAGCAGGGGCATTGCCATGGAGAAAGGGTGGCTGACAGAACCTACACATGGCTGCACAGCACTCCACCACAATTTTAAGTTCAATAGCCAAGCAAATCAGGGCTGTGAGGATGACCAACATTACGGCCTATTATAGGATAACTCAGTAACAACCTTCATGATGAGATGCACAAACTCCAAGCAGCAGCCAAGCTCAGATGACTATTACTCATTTGGAAAACAGAAAGAATCACAAGCTATCATCTCATCTTGATAATATTACTGATTTTCATACTATAGAATTCCGAATATCTGATTTTGTCCACAGTATTCAACTAGTAACATGTCTGCAGAGCTTCTTAAAAAGGTGAAAATGTGTTTTGCACCTTGGAGGAAATAATTGGTCTCTCAGTAAATTTTTAGAAGTGTAAGAGGTCCAAAAAAACCAGAAAGACTGTACAGAATTTTTAAGAAGTCAACACATCTTTAGGAATTTTCCTTTATCTCCAGACAGATTGTTTCAAATCTAATCCTTAAACCACAGCACTACTGATCACAGGCAGCCACAGATAAAGCTCTGTTTTATTCCTCTCACAGTTTCCCCTCTCCACTTTCCACCTCAAAAAAAAAAAAGCCTCTCTGTTGATTTCCTTCTAGCCTGTCTCCATGTCCTTCTGATACTTCAAGTGACTATAATTCCCACAGGAGAGGAAAACCCACAACCCTACAGTGTTTTCTTCTTCCCTCTAGATGGTGCCATATGCTTTCGCTGGGTGAGTTAGCACCTCCTAAAATCGAGGCTTTGAGAAAATGGGTTTAATTCAACTGCAGATGACAGAATCATAGAACCTTAGAGGTTGGAAGACACCTCCAGAGATCATCGAGTCCAACCCCCTTGCCAAAGTAGGACCACCTAGTGTAGGAACACATCCAGGCAGGTTTTGAAAATCTCCAAAGACTCCATGACCTCTCTGGTCAGCCTGTTCCAGTGCTCTGTCACACTCACTGTAAAGAAGTTTCTCCTTATGTTGAGGTGAAACCTTCTCTGTTCAAGTTTGTAGCCATCACTCCTTGTCTTATTGCTGCTGACCAGTGAAAAGAGATTGGCCCCATCCCCTTGACACCAAATTCTCAGCTATTTATAGACATTGATTAAATCTTTCAGTCTTCTCCAGACAAAACAGCCTCATGTTTCTCAGCCTCTCTTTGTAGGGCAGATGCTTAAGTCCTTCAGTCATTCTCGCGGCTCTCTGCTGGACTCTTTCAAGCAGGTCTCTGTCTCTCTTGAACTGGAGAGCCCAAAACTGGGCACAGTATTCCAGGTGTGGTCTCACCAGGGCCAGCAGGGCAAGGGAGGGGATTCTGCCCCTTTGCTCTGCTCTCCTCAAACCCCACCTGCAGCACTGTGTGCAGTTCTGGAGCCCCCAGCACAAGAAGGACATGGAAGTGTTGGAGCCAATGCAGACAAGGCCATGAAGATGCTAAGAGGGCTGCAGCAGCTCTGCTCTGAGGACAGGCTGAGAGAGCTGGGGCTCTTCAGCCTGGAGAAGAGAAGGTTTCAAGAAGACCTTATGGTAGTAACCTTCCAGTATTTGAAGGGGCCTACAGGAGGGCTAGGTAGGGACTACTGGCAAGGTCTTGTTATGATAGGATGAGGAGGAATGGGTTTAAAGTGGCAGAGGGGAGATTGAAACTGGATGTTAGCAGGAAGCTGTTTTCAGTGGGGATGGTGAGACACTGGCACAGGTTTCCCAAGGAGGTTGTGGATCATAGAATCACAGAATGTCATCAAAGATCAATTTTTGTATCATTACTTCCAAAGGATTAGATAAACATTGTTATCTTGGTTGCATGTGGGCTAAAGGAGACAATGAAACACATCAGTTAGAGCTAAATGAACTCATATATTCTGTTGTGGAAATTGTGAACCACTGAGCAAGTAGGCCTACATCTTGGTGACTGTATGGAATTTGGATAAAAATGCTTCATTATTAATTTTGACAGAGTTTGGGTTCCGTTTTAAACTGTGTGAGTAGAGGGGATGAAGAACCTCCCCAGACCTGCTGGACACACTCTTCCTGATGCACCCCAGGATGCCATTGGCTTTCCTGGCCACAAGGGCACATTGCTGGTCCATGCAGAACTTGCTGTCCACCAGGACTCCAAGGTCTTTCTCCATGGAGCTGCGTTCCAGCAGGGCAGCCTCCAACCTGTACTGGTGCCTGTTGTTATTCCTCCCCACATGTCAGACCCCGCACTTGTCCTTACTGAACTTCATGTGGTTAGCCTTCATCCATCTCTCCAGCCTGTCCAAGATCTTGTTGCATGGCAGCACAGCCTGACAGCTGTTGGCCCTTCCTCCCCACCCAGTTTTGTATCATCAGTGAACTTGCTGAGGGTACACTCAATGCCCTCATCCAGGTCACTGATAAAGATATTGAACAAAGCTGGATGCAGTACTGATCTCTGGGGTACACCACTGGCTACAAGCCTCCAACTTGACTCTGTGCCACTAATGGCAACCCTCTGAACTCTGTTGTCGGGCCAGTTTTCAATCCACCTGCGGTGGTGAGACCTCACCTGAAGTACTGTGTCTGGCTCTGGGACCCTCAACACAAGAAGGACATGGACCTGATGTGGAGGGTCCAGAGGAGTGCCGCAAAAAATGATAAGAGGACTGGAGCACCTCTCCTATGAAGACAGGATGAGAGAGTTGGGGTTCAGCCTGGAGAAGAGATGGTTCCAGGGAGACCTTATGGCAGCCTTACAGTACCTGACAGGGGCCTACAGGAAAGCAGGAGAGGGACTGTTTACAAAGGCCTGCAGCACTAGGACAAGGGACAAGCATTTTAAACTAGAGAAGGGTAGATTTAGAGTGGGCATTAGGAAGAAGTTCTTTACTATGAGGGTGGTGGAACACTGGAACAAGTCTCCATGGGAAGCGGTGGAGGCCCCATCCCATGGAATCCCATGGATATTCAAGGTCAGGTTTGATGGGTGTCTGAGCAATCTGATCTAATTGGAGATATCCCTCCTTTCTGCACAGGGTCTGGACTTGACTTCTAGGGGTCCCTTCCAACCTAGTGCATTTTATGATTCTCTATGGTTACACCCACAGGAGGAAATGACAGAGAATCAGGCCTGAGGTTTGCAGACCTGGGGGTCTGGGTATCACAGCAAGCAGAGAGAACACAGCTGCGGGCAGAGCCCATGAGAACTGTCCTGAGCTCCCAGGCACACATGGGATGGTGATTAGCAACAGTTCCCATTAAGTGGTGCACTTTGCTACCACTTGCTTTCTTCTCTCTTCCTTCTATAGGTATCATGTGGCAATAAAAATAATACTATCTTTCCAAGAAAGGATTTGTATGTGTAGTGTTACACTGGCAACCTGCAGCTGCAGTTTTAAGAGGGAGGTGCCATCTTCCCTAGTCATCTTGTTTATTTCTTGGGAAATTCATGAATTGCTGTTTTCTATGTCATTCTGAAGCCATATCATCTGTAATGTTTCTCCTCTAAGTGGGGGAGTGGGAGGAAATTGCTTGTCACCCAGTGGAAATATGCAGCTTTTATTTACATAGGAAAGCAGTAAACTTGGTTGTTTCTAAAATGAACTTAAGTCACTTGGCCAGAATTCAAAGCGCAAGGGCATGTGGGCAACTGTTTTCTAACCCATAGATGAGAGAACCGCTAAGCACTGGCCTTAGGCAGGTCATTTACTCACCTACATCTTATTTCACCCCCATGAAAACAAGGCACTTAACATGAATTGGTTTCGCAGAGGTCTTGTGATATTTAATCAGATGGTCTTGTAAAATTTGAGGGATGTCTGAACGGCAGAGTGGAGGTGTCTTCACCTGATGGGCAAGCAGACATTTGGAGACTGCTAATACAGCGCTGTGTACAGTCCTGATGCAGCTTGTTGTTTTTAAAACCATGTTGAAAAAGCAATTACAGTAAGCACAGGAAAGAGACACAGAATCAAGAGCTGGGAAGAACACCTTACAGTAGGAAGCCTTTAAGATTTTATTCTGTCTAAAGTGTTTGACTGTGCAAATGCATTTATGAGAAAACAGCAGAAAGCACTGACAAGCTTTTGGAGCTCTTAAGAAGATAAGAACCAATACATGGAAATGAAAGCTTAAACAACCTGCACTCCTGAATCTAAGCTGGATTAAGAAAATGGAAAGGAAACAGGCACACAGTTCTCCATCCCTGAGAAATACATTCTGCTGTAGGACAGAGTGGGACAAAGAGAAAATCAGGCTATCCTGTAACTATCCTCAGTGCCAAGACAATTCTCCTCATTTAATTGGTATTGCACAGTGCAAAGGCTGGTAGAAATCATGAAAACCTGCACAGAGTTCCTGCAGTAATCCCCTGGAAACTTGGAAAATCGAGTTGAGCCACAGCAAGATGAAAGGATTTCCCTTCCCACATTGTGACCCAGTAATAAGAGAGCGGGGCTGGTTTGCCGACGGGAATGTTAAGTGCTGCAATTTTTGAGTGAGACAGGGCTTGTGGGGAGAGTCAAGATCCCCGTCAACAAACATGCCATGTGCTAGTCATGTCCTTAGATCATGACACCTAGAGCAGCTCTAAGCTTGGAGACTTTAAAAGCCATGTTCACTTCATTTAGCCTCTTTTTCTTAGAATCAGTCAGGGTTGGAAGGGACCACAAGGATCATCTAGTTGCAACCCCCCTGCCAGGGTCAGGGACACTCTACCCTAGATCAGTCTGCCCACAGCCTCTGCCAGCCTGGCCTTAAACACCTCCAGGGAAGTGGCCCAAACCACTCCCCTGGGCAACCTGTTCCAGGGCCTCACCACTCTCATGCTGAACAACTTCCTCCTCACATCCAATCTGAATCTCCCCACCTCCAGCTTTGCTCCATTCCTACCTGATAGCCTAAAAGGTTCCTCCCCAGCTTTTCTGTAGGCCCCCTTCAGATGCTGGAAGGCCACAATAAGGTGACCTCGGAGCCTCCTCTTCTCCAAACTGAACAGCCCCAACTCTTTCAGTCTGTCCTCATAGCAGAGCTGCTCCAGCCCTCTGATCATCCTCGTGGCCCTTCTCTGGACACGCTCCAGCATGTCCACATCCCTCTTGCAATAGGGGCTCCAGAACTGGACACAGTACTCCAGGTGGGGTCTCACCAGGGTGGAGTAGAGGGGGAGAATCACCTCCCTCGACCTGCTGGCCACACTTCTCCTGATGCAGCCCAGGATCTGGTTGGCTTTCTGGGCTGCAAGTGCACACTTCTGGCTCACGTTGAGCTTCTTGCTCACCAGCACCCCTAGGTCCCTCTCCTCAGGGCTACTCTCCAGCCAGTCACTGCCCAGCCTGGATTTGTTCCAAGTTATGTATTTGTTTATACAAATTCCTCTGAAATAACTTCTTTTTCTTTTTTTTCTCCATTGTGATATGGGCATCTCAATGTATTTTCATGGCTCAATTTTGCTCTGGCAAATGTCATCTCTCTCTTTGGCCATATCCACCATGTGCGGTGAAAGGCCAGGCTGGAGAAGATAAGAGCACTCCAGCCCAGTTGCTATGTCCAAAGAAGATGTCTCAATAATTACTTTGCAAGCAATTCCCTTTTTTTTGTGCAGCAAGCCTGTCCTAAACAACTTGGGTCTTCTCGGGCTTGAGCATGCCTGGGTCCATCTTCATTCTCTCTTTGCATTTTTGACACCTGGGTGACTAGCTCTGCTTTGTCTTGCAGAAATGTGGTGGTAGCTCTGTGTATCACATCTTGAGCACCCCCTGCATTTACTGTCATAGGAGGCACTAAACTCTAGATACTGGTCATCTTCCTTTCTCCATTTTGCCCAAAACTCTGCCTGGAAATGTGACTTATTGCAGCCAAGCGTCCCTGTGTTTTCTAAAGGATAGAGATGCAGCAGGCATGCCACTTTATAACCGGAGTATTCCCATTTGTCAGTGGCTGTCAGAAGAATAGACAAGCTAGCAAAATAGGCATCTGAAGCTAGCTACTGTATTTTCTGAGGGACCATTTCTTTCTGTAGAATCTATAAAATGTGTCCTGCAGCTGTAGCAGACCTCCTTAGAGACAAGTGGCATCTGAAAGAGTACCTCAATGCAGCAGCACTGCCGGGAAAGCAAGTTCAAAGGCATCTGGATCTCTCCGGAGGATACAGCTATGTTAGACCCTGCTGGATAGATGACTAGGTACCTGTTTTAGCACCAAAGTATTACAAAGAGCTTTTTCTGCCTCAAGGCAGTAATTTGCTGGAGCACATAAGACACATTTCCCATTGGCAGGATGAAAAGAAAACTTTCACCCCATTTTTTTGTAAAACACTACATTATGTCATCTCTGAAAAGAGCTCTATTGTACGTGTGGGCCATGGCGAATATGGACGGAGGAGGACTGAAATGACAGACTGTGGTGCTTGTGTAAACACACATTAACCCTGCATCTCCAGGGTTTCAATTGAACTCCAAAGCCCAGCTTATACTAGATGCCTTGAATAACAATCAGTAGGTATTGTGCAGCTTTCTTCTTGTGTTTTCTTAACATGAAACTGGTGAAATGCCTTGACCATTTTTGTTTGCTTTATAGCAGGACTGAGAGTTCATGAACATACCCTGAGTTTTCCTCTCCCGAACAGATGATGTGCCACATCAATTTCCCATTTGTGTATGTTGGTGAATATTTTTATGTAGAATGCAACTTGGAAAGATGCAGAGCAAAAAGCAAATCAGATTTTACCCAGGCTAATTCTTCTCTCATTTCCTCCAATTTTACACCCATGACATTAACACGGTTAGCTTTTGATTTATGCTCATACGAGTGAGAGAAAAATGGGCCCTTGAAGATCTGGCTTTAATTCAAAGCAGCAGGGCAGAAAAAAAGGTAGAGTGGGGAAATCCTGTTTTCCAGGAAAAGTCACAGAACCATTAGCTGTCACTAAAGATACCTGTTTTAATGCAGTGCTGTAGAAGTGTAGTCAGTAGTTCTTGCTGAGTGTAAAACATACCATGCATGACCAGCTTTCTAAAGTCAGCAGCATGTTTGTAAAAGGCTCAGAGTGGGCCAGAAGATGCTTACATTAAAGTTCATGTGGTTTTAAGCTTACCTACCTTAGTGCCCAGCCTGGATTACCAGTCAGGGGAATTTGTTTATTGTTAAACTACTGTACTACACAAACTAATGCAGCATATGAAATTTAACAATTAAAATCATTAATGTTGTTCTGTGTAAGCTACGAAGTGGTCTCATGCATGTTCTGTCAAAGTCACAGCATCTTTAATCTGGTAACTTGCTGAAAATTGCTGTTAGCTCTTAATAGGACCTGGGGGAACTGCGTAATATGCTGTGTTGATAAACATGCATTAAGCAGAGGGACAGTAATTCTTTTGTAATAAAAAGCTGTGATTTAGCGGATAATAGCACAATCAGCTAGGTATATAGGTCTGTTTGAATCTTCACGTCACTTTTATATCCCCATCTTTCATGGCCACATTATATGCTCAGTAGATTTTACTCTGGTCACATTCATTTAGATGCCTGCATATGGGTCTCAGTGTCTGCCTTTAAGCACTGGATTTTTTTATTTTAAAAATATTTTCCTAGTCTGCTTGACATCATTTCAATGCAGTGAGGGTTTCCATGCCTTGGGCCTCTGGATACCCAGAATGACTATGGGGAGGTGTTGCCTTAGCACATAGCACATGCCATTTCTCCTGGCCTGAGGATAATCCACATTTATGAATCTGAGATCAGGCTTTTCTCTTGAGTTGCTGCTATTCTGCAGGCTGGTCAGGAGCCATCTATTACAGCAGGCACAGTGCATTTCTACAAGCAGCAGCACTGGGGGATTTTCTATTTGGAAACTCCTGCCAGGGAACTGCTGGCAAAGGATGGTAAAGACAAGAACACAAAGGCAGAAAGCACAGTTACAGCAAGCAGGTTAACAAAAAATGTGGAAAATATCTCAGGGGTTGAACAAGCCCTGGTGGTGCCACCAGCAAGGACCAGCCAAGGTCAGGAATGAGTGGAAGGAACTACTTGGTGCATGATCAAAGCCATGCTAACAGAATGTGCTGCTTTCTGCAGCCAGAAAGTCACACATTTTGCACCAATTTCCTCTATTTTCTTAATTTCTTTAGATGAAGGACACAAAAGAGTCACCTCATTTCCTTAAACATGAGGGATTAGAAAAATTCCCAGTAGAGAAAGACCTGTGGGTATTAATCAACAGCTGGCTGATAATCAGCCAGCAGTGTCCCCAGGCAGTGGAGAAGGCCAAGAGCATCCAGGTCTTTTTCAGGAACAGTGTGACCAGCAGGTCCAAGGAAGTGATTGTCCGCCTGTACTCGGCATTGATGAGGCCATACCTTGAGTACTGTGTTCAGGTTTGGGGCTCTCACTACAAGAAAGACATCGAGGTGCTGAAATATGTCCAGAGAATGGCAATGAAGCTGGTGAAGTGACTGGAGAACAGGTGGTCTGAGTAACAGCTGAGGGAACTGGGGTTGTTTAGTCTGGAGAAAAGAGGCTAACGTAGCTCTCTGCAACTACCTGAAAGAACAATATGGAGAGGTATGTGCTGGTCTTTTCTCACAGGTAATTAGTGATACAACAAGAGGAAGTGACCTCAAGCTGCACCAAGGTAGTTTTTCACTGAAAGAGTAGTCAAGCATTGGAACAGGCTGCCCAGGGAGGGGGGTGAGTCACCATCCCTGGATGCGTTTAAAGGTGTTTTAGATGTGGTGCTTAGCAATGTGGTTTAGTGCTGAACTTGGCAGAGCAGGGTTAATGGTTTGGCCTGATCTCAAAGGTCTTTTCCAACCTGAATGATTCTGTAATTCTATGATTAAACTTCTTGACTGAAAGGGTTATCAAACACTGGGATAAGCTCCCCAGGGAGGTGTTTGAATGCACATTCCAGGAGGTGTTTAAAAGATGCAGAGATGTGGTACTAAGGGACATGCTTTAGCACCAGACTCGGTAGAGCCAAATAATGGCTGGACTTGGTGATCTTAAAGGTCTTGTCTAACCAAAAGGATGTTATGACTCTGTGTGCAAGCAGTGCACCACGGACTCCCTCTTGTGATGGAAATAAGCAAGAAGAGCTCCAGCCAAGAATTTCATTATCCAAAGAATTTAGTGAACCTGGGCAGGGTCATGCAACTGATAATTTCTGCTGGGCTTGTACAACACACTGGACCTATTTGATAGCCTGTCACACACACTGGTGGAGGACATTGCAGTCCTCCTAGTTTGACATGCCCCCAAAGCCACCAACAGACTGCCAGAGGAAATCAGTTAGATATGACCACTGCATGTGGTGTGCATTAGAAAATAGAGTGTTTTGGACCCAGCTGGAACCCCTGTGGCTCCTTAATATTGAATTTCTGTGGCAAGAGCGAAAACCAGATGGTTTTATTCATTGCATATTCTGTCTTCTGCAGGAGGACCTTTAACAGCTCAGGCAGAAATATTGGATCTTTTGGGCACCTGGGGGAATTGTCAAACCCCACATCCAGACCTTATAACTCACTCTGCTCACTTCCTGTGTGCTACAGCCCATTAACACCATCCCTCTCCAGATCTCAGAATGTTCAGCTTCATAACAGCAATGGGCTACACAGCCAGCTCCATTCCTTTCCCTCATTGCACCATCATCAGCTAAACACCTCACCTAAAAGATTATGCAATTCCAAAGCCAAAAATAACTTATTTCCCAGCATTCTGCTCTTTAGGGGTTTATGGTTGACTGATACAGACCACAGCTTGGGGCTGAGGGATGGAGTACAAATTAAACTGATTTTAGGCAACAATAATTTTTTTCCCCTGCAGAAGAACCAAACACTGAAGGACTGTATTTCCTCACCTTTGTCTGGCTTGCCCTCCTCTCATTCCAAGGGAGGAGAGAGGATGTATCAGTGCCTCAGCAGACCTTGGGAAGCATGCTGCTATTTTTTCACAGTTCATACAGCCCTGGAGTGAACGAGCTGCTACCTGAGGGGTCACAGCCTCCATGCAGCCATGTGTTTTCAGCAGCTTGGCCAAACATCTGCTTGCTCCTAAAATATTTGCAAGTGTTCTTGGAGTGAGAAAACTGACTTCTAAAAAAATATTGCAAAATGGGAATTTCCAGGTCAACAGTATCTACAGAAATTTCTTTTTAGCAGCTCTCAAATGTTGTGGAGACACGGGCAGCCTCCAAGGAAATCCTTGACTGGAGGCATTCAATAAAAGGTGCTTCCTCTTTCAGAACTGACCTGAATCCTCAGCAGAGGGTGGAGCAGCTGACAAAACATTTGTGTCTAGCAAAATCCCTCACACTTCAGTCCCTCTTGGGCTGAAAACACAATGCTGTAAATTCAATAGTGAAATAGAAATTACCCAAGTTGTTTGTCTTTGAACAGCTTTGAAGCTAATGCTCTCTGATACACTTCACTTCAGTAACACAGAAGCATTTCATATTGAGTTCTGTTTTCTTTCCTCCTCATTTCATTGGCACCTAATCAATGAAAAATCAGGCAAGAAAATACAGGAAATACTAGCAGGAAGATGGAAGCAAAACTCTCAAATGAAACACATCAGTAATAATTCAAAATAAAGGCAGTATTTTAAACAAACTAACTATGTCAGGACCTTGTTTCAAATACGATTGTACCATTTCTTAATACTGGTAATCCTTCAGACAGCCTCAGGAGGATTAGTAAGAAATTGCCTTCCTGAGGCATACACATTCATTCATATGACACATAAGACAGTTGCTTGCAGTCAATATTCATCTTAGAACTCCTAGCATGTTTGGCCTGTTTAAAGGCATCTATATTCATAGAGTCATAGAAGCTAAACACTGGGATAGGCTCCCCAGAGAAGTGGTCAAATCACCATTCCTGGAGGTGTTTTAAAAACAAATGGATGTGGTGCTAATGAACATGGGTTAGCACCAGGCTTGATAGAGTTAGAGAATGGTTGGACTCTATGATCTTAAAGGTCTTTTCCGATCAGAATGATTCTGTAATTCTATGTGGCTTCAATGGTATCTTACTGTGAGTTTGCTCATATTGCCTAGATACTTAGAAACTAGGAAATAGATACACTGACCCACACTCACAAAGGGAATATATAAACGTACCTTAAAAATTACCTAGTCACAAGAAATACTGAGTTTCCCTGAAGGGACACTCACCACCAGCCTGTGCTAGTGAGAAGAAGGAGTATCATCTACCTGGCACAGGCTCAATGCCATGTTGGGGCAGGAGGGGGCTGTAAGTTTTGTCTCCCCTCTGACCTCTCACCAGGATGTCCCACCACAGCTCTGGTGTCTGTGTCCTTCACTGCAGCTGTATTTGGCATGGTCCTCTCCTCTAGAGCTGTTCCCAAAGACAGAAAATTTAATGGAGAGGGAAAGTATTCCCTGAATTGGGAAACATGACTGGAATAGTCAAAGCTGTCTTCTTTGTTGGGGCTGGAGGTGGGGGTAGCATGATGTAGGTATATGCTCTTGGTAAAGCATCAATGCAAAAACCAAGTGCCTTGAATTTACTGATTTGGGGAGGACATTTGGAGTTTTCTCAGACTTCCTTGGTCTGTAGTGGTGTTTGGAAAGCAGCTAGGTACAGGAGCACTGCCACACAGACTGGACACAGTACCCACACATCTGCAAAACTGTGGAACATCACAGCTGGTACATGGAGAAGGTGGCTACTTGTCTACCTCTTAGAGAAGCAAGGGCAGCTGAATTAACCTGATGCCAGCAGTATTAAAGAACAGATCAGCTCTTTATAGGAGCAGAAGGAATTAGGAAAATATCTGAGAGAGGAAAGTTAAAAAAAAACCAAACCAACAAACCAAAAACCTGAATGAAGCAGGCTGGGTTGGAGGCCTTTAAAAGAGTGACTCAGTCAAGGCCTAGAGATCCTGGGTAAGACTTCATGCTACAAAGAGCTCCTGAGCAGAGGTGCTGAGTGATTGCTTTATTGTTTCTTACAAACCTTGCTGTGAAATCCCTGTAAATATGTTTATGAGCTTGTTGGGGCGGTTTCCCTGCTGCTGACTGCACTGTAAATAAAGATGCGTGCCTTTGATTCACGGAAGTTCATCTTCTGGACTCCATTATAGACCCTGGCTCTGCTTTCACCTCAGACATGGGGCCCCTCCTGTCCCAGCCCACAAGGAGCATGACATTTCTGTGCTCCAGCGAATATCTAGAAGAATCGGTGCACATGTTTAGAATTACACATCCCCATATGGCATCCTTGCTGCCTCCCCCTCCTTTTTTTACCCCTAGAAGAGCTCTGTGAACCTTATCAGCCACGAAAAAGCAGTCCTTGGAGGGCCATCAGGCATGGAGACATTTTGCTGACCTTCACCTAGCAAGGACTCTGAGTTTGAGTGGGCAATGCAAAATTTGAGGGGTGCATGTTGCTTGCATCCAGGGCAGACATTTGCAGGCCTGTGGTGCATCTACATTTAAGAGCAACATCAAGAAACTGTATGCATTTAGGCTTCCAATCTGCAGTTTGCATGGAGCAACCCAAGCTAAATCAGTGAGACCAAGGCCAGCTGACAAGTCTGCCACCTCAGGCTGCCTGCTCTGTTCTCACACACAGCCAAGCTGCCTCTGTACCATCACAGCCTTGTGTTCAAAGCAAGCTGAATTTGCTGCTGTTTTGTCCTGAAAGCCAGGATTTTGTGATGCCAGGGATGTTCAGGCACTGCAGGATAAGTAGCCAAGATATCTGTGCAAAGTGGGTTCCGTGCAGGAAGGGAAAAAATCCTCTGCAGCCAACCCAGAGCAAGCCATCCAGCTTTCAGGGAAGGATTCTCTAAATCTCAGCGCAAATCTGAAGATGAATAAATCTTATGCACATTTGTGAGCTCCCTATTATTCTGTATAAATAAATGGTCCCATCATGAACTTCAGCAAAACCTCTTGCCTCTTGCCTGTAAGTGGTTGGGGCCACTTCCTTGGAGGTGTTTAAGGCCAGGCTGGATGAGGCTCTGTCCAGCCTAATCTAGGGTAGGGTGTCCCTGAGCATGGCAGGGGGTTTGGAACTAGATGATCCTGGTGGTCCCTTCCAACCCTGACTGATTCTAGGATTCTAATCAAACTAGCCCCCAATCAGGACTTCTTCAGCATCAGGTGGTGGAGCATTAAACTTGTGCTTCTCACTGCAATATTAAAAAACACACAAACTTAAGCTGAAGAAAACATCTCAGAAATACAACAGTAGCAAAGGGAGACTTTATCAGCTTCTCTCCTTCCACCCACTCCTCTATTATGGAGTTAAAATATGGGGTGGGTCCAGGAAACAATAAACATCAAAATAAAAGAACTAGGATATTTGCCATCAGCATAAAGCAAAGAAGAGACACACCAAACATCACAAAGGATCCTGAAAGCAAGGAAATATTTTGCACAGTGAGCAAAGAGCTCCTATTCTGTGTAATGCCTTTCAGCTCAGCTGTGATCTGAAATGTTTGAAGCGTAACTTAATAAATTGTAGTAGGCATAAACAGCAGACCAGGAAGATTTTTTTTTTAGCTGCTTTTAAAATTAAACAGCGCTGCAGGACAGCAGCTCTGGAGGATGAAACATTGAGCAGAAGTTTTTTGCAGGGAAGAAAAAGACCTGTTTGCAAACAAGGACCTTGAGAAGATTTAGTACTATACGAGGCAGAAGTCAAGCAGGAGTGAAAGGTTTGAGGTGTTGTGCACCTGCATATTGGCACATCTGGGACATTGAGTTTGTATACACAGGGAATTTGGTCTTAACCAAACAGCAGTGACCCTGTAATTAAGCTGCTGGCTCAGAACTCTAGGCTAGCTCAGGTATATTTCAGCACATTATTTTCTGCAACATCTAGGCACTGAATTTTCACATATGCCAGTGGGAAATCATAGAATCATAGAATGGTCTAGGTTGGAAGAGACCTCAAAGATCTCAAGTGAGAATGTTAGTCTCCAGCTTTCTGAGTCCTCTGGGTCACTTGGATCCTTTGTATTCATCTTGCAGGTCTCCCTTCCCTTCCCTGTGTATAGAATAGTGGTAATAGTCCCCCAGTTCTCCTGCCTGCCCTGGCTGTTTAGGTTGCTGGCGTCATTGGGTGGAGATTGCCTTCCACTTACAGGATCCTTCTCATGCCATGCAGCAGTAGGTTAAACTGAGGACCCAAAAATACTGTGCCAGACTCCTGCTGAGCTGCCAGAGTCTTTCTTCATCCAGGCAGGAAGAAGACTAATCAGGATACAATCTGGCACCAATAACAGATGGATTTCATTTGGACCACCTACACACTGCAAGGATAAGGAAAGTGTCTCCAATTATTTTCTGAAAACCAGTCAGAAGAAACCTATTCATAGATATTCCTAACTTCTGGCCTCTGCAAAAAATGCCCTTTTTTTTTCAATCTCATTTGCAGTTTCCAACTACACATCAAGAATAATCAAGTAAGATAAGTGACGAAGGGAAGAGCTCTGGTTCTTGATGATTTAGTTTAATTATTTGACTGTGAGGTCTCAGACTGGTATCTACAACACAAAAAGTTCCTGTCCATTTCCAGCTGTCTGTGAAGGCTTTCAAGAAGGAACAGAGCAGGAAGGCAACTACCAAAGACAAGGAAAATCCAATGGGACATTTCTGTGATACATTTGCAGAGACATCCTGTGAAACCACCAGGATTTGTCCATCCTGGCACTCTGAAGTGCCAAGGAATTTTTCCAAAGCAGGCATCCAGGTTTTTTTTTCCTGATGTGTTAATACCTTACACATCTGGCTCAGCCTGTCTTCAAATGCTTTCATGTTTTGAAGGTAAATCCCACTCTGAACTCTGGTAAATCCCATTAATTACAACTTGTAACTATCTGGACTATGCAACTTCAGTATAAGGGAACTTAAAAGAATTTGCCTCACCTGGCATATGTTTATAAATTGATCCCAGAAAAAGAATAATTAGACTTACTGCTCCTATTTGATGTCTCATGGGAAATTAATTGGCTCCATAGCAGTGAGTCAAAGATGGGAAGAGACAGTTGCCCAAACAACATCACTGATGGTCACAAACATAAATATTTTCCTCACTGTTTTGCAGGAGAACTGCTGCACCTTAGACCTTAAACAAACATATGGTGGCTGACCTTCGGATGCTGATCTGGAGCCTCGCCTTTCATCTCTCTCCACTGCTCAAGTTTTCCTTTCTCTATTCTCATCCCAGCCACTGCAAATATTTCTCTTTTCTTTTTCTCCTCCCCTCGCTTTGGCCCAACCAGGGCATTCAGTGTAATCCTACACTCTGTGTTATGCAAATAGTCAAGTGAATGATCTAGTGGTCCCTTCTGGCTTGAGAATCTCTTCAGGTTAAATCTGTAACTAATGCTAACACAGACATTTTGCAGATGCTTATTTCAGGACATGCATGTTTTCAAGTCACTTTTTGGTGTCTAGGGATAATTCAGTTCCCAGACTTGCACAGACAAGTATGTTCATTAATTTATTGGCAATCACTTAATGCCATTTAAAACAAACTTAGACATTTTTATCCATTTTTTTAAAAATGTGTATTATTTATTCATGTAAACCCTAGAAATGGGAGTTTTGGACAAGCACATTGCATTACTTAGCATGTCTGAACATTAGCTTTTAAATAAGTTTGTTAAAACATATTAGCCAGTGAGTAAATTTTTCATCCTTCTCCCATAGTCTACAGGACTTGAGAGTCAAGAGAAACTGGACAAGTACTCCTAACCAATATGAAATTTACCTTTTAAAATGCTAAATTGGATTGCTCTTACAACTACGACTGGCATTTTGTCACAATGTTAAACAAATGCTATGTATTCCAGAAGACCAGATCCAGAATTAAATCTAACATAGTCTGGACTTGAATGCCTGTTTCAGCTCAACAGGATTATGTGCTTTGCAGGATTTGCTGTGATTGCAAAAACGAAGCTTGAAGTAGGTGAATGATTCCCCTTCTGCCAAAAACTTCTCCAGAAGATCTGGTGCCAGGCACTCCTCATAACTGGACACAAAATCAACTCCCAGAAAGAAGGAGCATGGAAGAAAAGAGAGATAAATGTCCAGTTAATCCAAACACTGTTTTATCCTTCGATCCAGATGCTTAAAAGATTTAGGAAGGAGAGAGCTTCTATGTAGCCTGCACATATGTGGTAGAGAACAGTTGATGTATCCTAAAGTTTGATAATCTGAAAAAAAATGGATTTGAGAAATTGATTTGGATTAACTTGATCTGCTTTTAGTGAAAAGATTTGGAATCCTAAACAAGCAGCTTAGCCACGATTAACTCATTTAAACACTTTCACAGCTAAATGTATTCTCAATGCCCCAAGCTGTAGGAGGTCTACCCTTTGGAGATTAAGTTGAAACTCGGGAGTTCTCCTGCCCATCTTGTCCATGTCTTCCCAATCTGCAGATGGCTTCTCATCATGTCACTTATTTTCACTGTAAGAGGCTGGAGAAATCATGATGAGGGAATTTCCATTTCCATTTGGTTGCAATATCCCCACTCTGTTGTCTAGTGGTAAAAAAGATGATCTGAGGCACACTTGTTTTGCCAGGTCACTGAAGGAGCCCAGTGATGGAAGGTTATCTATGTGGCTATTGCCCTAGATTAGCAAGCAAATCCTTCAAGGGAAGGGGAAATCAAGATCCACCTCTCTGCTTTGAGACTACCCAGAAATAAGAATTAGTTGTTGAATTATATATAAACACCCAGGGTTCTGCTTTTTCCTTGCCTCTGGGCCTGTCAGGGCCCATTGCCTATGCCTATACTAGTAAACTAAGTGAAGTGAGAACATGGGCCCAAAAAGTGTCACACACTGCTGACATCCACACTGCCAAGATTTGCACTCCCCTTGACACTGGCAAGATAGGCCAGCTTATAGTGCATGGGCAGCACAGGGACCAGTAGGCAATTTAGATGCAGTCATCCTGGTTTGGGGATTAGAGGGATTAGCATAAATGTAAATTTCACAAATTGGCCTCAGAGCCAAAGGCAGCTCCTCACCCACTTTATTTGCTTGCATAGACAGTGCTACTAATGGCAAACAGTTCCATTCAGCTACTAACAGACCAGTTCAGGAGTTCCTCAAGGCAACACAGACTCTGAGAAGGGGGCAGTGGTATTGCTGAGGGGTGGTCAGCACTGCCGGGAATCGAGGGCAAGATGATTCACCTCCCTGTTCACCACAAAGAAAGGATCTGCCTGCAAAAAACTCGTTTTGTGCCATAGGTTGCAGTACATGCCTGCTGTTTTGGGATAAGGAGCAAGGCTGCTTGTTCTCACAGGTAACTCAAGAAGCTAACACTAAGAGCCGAGAAGTCTTTCAAGGGTGAAATATTTTCTGTCCATTAGATAAAATGAGCTCTGAAATTCCAGTGCCAGAGCTCATCAGAAAAAGTTTTCCCATAACTTTTTTTTTTAATAAAAGACTATGATTTTTTTAATCTCCACAGGAATGTTCTGGGGTTTTGTTTTGTCTTGTTTTGTTTCTTTCCCAAAGGAGGGGGAAGATCTGTTTTCAGGACTAAAAGCACCTAGAAATAAAAAGCATTATTTATTCTAAACCTTTAAAACCGTATGCCTTGGCTCTTTGCTTAATGGTGAAAACTGGCATTTTGTGTCCAGACACAGCCTATTAAAAGGCAGATGTCTAACCTTAAACTTACTCTCAGTGCAGACACACAAACTGTGGTTTCTCATCCACATTATTGCTTTAACTCTTTTTTTTTTTTTTTTTTGGGTTTGGGGTTTGGTTTTTTTTTTTTTTTTTTGGGTTTGGGGTTTGGTTTTTTTTTTTTCTTTATGAGGTTTTTTTACAGCTTTTCTTCTTTTTTTCCCCTTTCTTTCTTTTTTTAATTAAAATGTATTTTTTAAAACATCAAACACACAAAAGATGACACAGAACCAAGTCTTGTGAAGAGAGCATAGTCTCAGCCTCTCCAGAATTAAGCTGACCTTAGCAACAAACAGCAGTCTTGCTCCAAAAGCCCAGGCATGAGGAGGTACAGAGAAAACAAAATCTAATTAGAAACATAGCTTCATCTAGTCAAAATGAATCACGTCACTTATGTAGAAGTGCCGTGTTGCTGCAGCAGCCTGCTGATTCAGTTCAGCAACTATGAAGCTTTCTCTCTTTTTCAATTGCTAAAATATTAATGTAAATGCAACATTTGCCAAAGGCAAATTCACTGTCCTCTGGGGCAACATGTTACAAAATTTTGATGTAAAAGGGGTCCAGAGCTGCAGAAGTAGTTTCCTTACCCTGAACATTTGACTCTGCTGCAGCTCTCAGGATCCACCAGGGCTGTCTTAGAACCACCTCCATTCAAAGTTCTCAAAAGCCTCACATTTCTCTCACTGGCCCTAAGCAAAATCACTGAAACATCACATTGCCTTCCAGTATTTGAATCAGGGGCAAAATGGACCTTGAAGTCTCTGAAGCCCATATGCTCAAAAGAGATATTCCCCTACTTATTCTTGGTGCAACTGTGAAGGACATAGGAAATCCCACTGGCCACAATTACAAGGATGGGAAGAGGAATGTCTCCCCTGACAGCTAGTACTATCCATGCTCTTGTGTCAGCTATGTTGTGCCACTGTTTCTGTCATAGTGAATGATCAGTTTATGAACACAGATGTGTAAGAAGAGAAGATTATTGCATCCCACTAGTTTAGGATATAGACTGAGACATTTTTTACTGTGAGGATGGTGAAACACTGGAACAGGCTGCCCAGAGAGGTTGTGGATGCTCCCTCCCTGGAGGTGTTCAAGGCCAGGCTGGATGAGGTCTTGAGCAACCTGTTCTAGTGGGAGGTGTCTTTGCCTACAGCAGGGGTTGGAACTAGATGATCTTTGAGGTCACTTCCAACCTAAACCATTCCATGATTCTCTTATTCTATGTAGAGATGGAGAATTGACTTGATGATCAAAGCTAGGAGAGAATAAGCATGGATATATGGACAGAGGACCTTACACCTGGAGGACCTAGAGCCACTTGCCTTACAGAACCCTGTAGCACCCAAGATTCCTCTTCTGTAGGGATAGACTCACAACCAAGCCAAGTGAGAACTGGAAAAATGTTCCTGTATCAAGGATAAGTACTTTAATGACTAACATCTTCTTGGTCAGACTTGAGCCAAAGCTGCACAGACCCCAGCCTGATGGCCAACAGCCCTGCTGCTGCAGGTCTCAGAGCATAGTCAAGGGCAGCATCACAAGTTATCCCTCGATGGCACCATGTGGCAGCTGAGCAGAGAACCTTCATTGTGCCCAGAAAAGACTTCAGAGAACAAATCATCTGTCCTACCTTAGATACCTATGTCAGGATAAGACGAATCATCTTATAGTCTCCAAAATCCATGCGTTGATGGAGCCTGCAAAGAGTAGCTTACACTTAATGTCTTCTAATTGGCCTAACTTAGGGCAGAACAGAGCAGAACAGTCCCATCCTTAAGGGAGATATTTCCTTCAAAACACTTTGCTGAGCTTTGATTATGCTTGGGTGAAATATCCATAGACCACAGTGCCTGTTGTTTTCCCAAAACACACACATATGACCATGTTTGTCCTGCCACCTCCAAGATGCCTGAAGTCCACATCTTGCATGAAACATATCAACAGTATTAACCTTTCCTTATTTTATCAGCAGAACCTGAGCCAGTATATTTTTTGAGCTTACCTATCATATTGAGCTTTCTATAATACTAGCCTAAGGCATTAGCTAATTCTGCTTAGTACCTGCATGCCCATCCATAAGATGGAAGGTTTGTTTTCAAAGCCTCATTCTGCTTGGTTGAGAATGGTATCTCAGTTGTCCACACCTCTTAGATCACTTCACACAGTAGTCTTATGACAGTGCTTTCTATCTAGTAGTGCCATATTGTTCTTATGTGGTTGTCCCACATATGAGCAGCACGATGCAACAGGGAAAGGACCACAGCAGTCAGCTTCTTTTGACTCTGAGGCCTTTGCTGGACCATGCCACAGTCTGCTCCACATCAAATGTAAGGCAGACAATCAGCCAGTACACAGCATCCAAATATTGCTTTGACCATAAAGTCCTAGAGCAAGAAAGAGGTGAGGCGGCAGTGATGCAGATGAGTATTTTATTAGAGACCCAGACTTCTACCCAGAGCTGTGAATTTACCTAGCTAAGAGTTATGCATTGTAATGAATAAAACACATTATGGGCACATCTTCTAGACCCTTCACATGAGTGGAACATGAAAAACAGTGAAAACTTTCAAACACACTGGTCCCAGCCAAAGCTCAATCCAACATACTCTGACTGAATAGTTACAGGCTGAGACTAGCCTGTGGTGGTAAATTACATTCCCTGCACCAACTCAATTTCAAGGTTATTATTTAGAGCACTTAACTTTTTTTCAGCCTAGACAAAAGCCCTGATCTCCTTACTAGGGCCTCTATTCCATAGCTCTGTTTTTAGGCTTCTGCCTTTAGGAAAAAAAATTTCTTGCTCCAAAGCTCAAGATGAGCATTATGCTTAGTGCATACAAGGACATGAGCACTAAGTGTGGGCATGGTTTGCTTTTGGAAAAGCAGGGAAAGAGTGTATGAGAAAACTCTCAGGAAAGCAGCCTACTCAATGATGGCCATGCCATGTTTTTCTGGTTACAATTAACACCAGACACCTGACATTGCTTAGCTCAAATGGTGTGTTCAGCGTAGATCTGGGAAGGATCCAAAGCTTCTTTTTGTTAATTTGTCAGAATGGATTAATTTTTCAGCAGCCCATTTCTGGAATGTAGCCTGACGAGCTTTAAGCTTCATTGTGAGAAGCAAGTGATACTGAGATGACAGCAGTTGCGGGCAGACAGAGTCCAGATGTAGTACAGAGCTGCAGGAATGTACCAATGACATCTGGAGATCAGCTTGCTACTGCTTGTAAGACTTGGAGGATGTATTTCAGACAGAGCCTATCTACTTCCAAAACCGAATGATCAGTTCTCAACCAAATCAGTCCCAGAATCACAACTGCTGAGTCTCAAAAATTATCCTTGCCTAGGAGCAAGACATGGGACACCAAGAAAGACAATATACAGCACACCTGTTATTTCAAGCACTAGATACCAACCCTGAAATATTCCATCAGACAGTCTCTTGTTTAGCACTGGTTCTCTCACTTAAATCTAGTACGAAGTTCTAATGAGGTAGTACAGGCAACTAATTAGAAGCTTGATCTGAATCTAAAGTGGGTATTATTGAGACAGTGAAGAATGAATGGATCAAAATAAACTGTTGCTATAAGCACCTCTAAGACTTCTACAAGCAGACACATGCTCTCTCACATCATGTTCTGAATTAGCCAACTCTGTCTTGCACTGCAGCACAAAACCATCAAACTACTCTCAGCATGACTTTTTAGCTCAAGGACAGCACAGAAGAAATTTTCTCAATACAGCATAGACTCCAGCCAAAAGGTAGGGAAAGAAGCTATGTGCCTGCTAAACACTCTGCAAACCTATCTCCAGCTGCACAAGAGCTGCTGTAGTCAAAGACCACCATGCTCCAGCCTGCACCCACTGACAGGCTGCTTGTCATGTCCTTGCTTCCTGCCTCCTGTTTGCAGTCACAAGTGAGTCTAAGAGTCCTGTATTGTTTTTCTGTACAGGAGGTATCTAACAAACTAGGCCTGCTTGGGACATAGAGGTGGGTTTCTTTTTAGTAAAAACAGAACATTATGTTTTTCACTCTTTTAGCCTCGGTGGTGGCTCTGGAGCTTTCACTGATTTCTTTGATGCATTTACTTGGCTACTTTCGCTCTTGTGCAACCTAAATCAGCATAATTATACTGCTCAGTGCTATTGCATCTTATAATAGACCAGTGCAGGAGTTTCTCTATATTTCGTTGGGTTTTAATTAATGAATCAATGGCAAGGACCTTCTTCACCTCTTATGCATACATTCACAAAACAGATGAAACATTAACCACTAAAAGGAATGTGATTAAAAAAAAAAAAAAAGCAGCAGCATGACATTAAACTGAACTCCTCTGACATCTGTTCTCTGTTCCAGCTGTTCTTTATGCAAAATAGAGGTCTGCTGCATACACATCTGCTTTACCTGAATGAAGAGGTATTTGCACATATCAGCATGCACGTTGTGAGGGTTAAGTCTGAAATTTATGAGCAAATGACAATGACAACTGAATGAACAATGACAAAAGAGTCATTGGGAAGACTGCAATGTTAAACATGGGACAGATGGCTCACAGAGATGAGCAGTCAAGCCCCAAGCTTGATATACTTTTCTTCTTCTATAAATGCAGAGTCCCACTCTCAAAAGCTGCAGCTTTATGTGTGCAAAAACTCTTCCTTACAAACCTCAACAGTCTTTGAGAGAAGAGAGTTGTGTGCTTCTTCCCCAAAGGATGCTGAGGCACACACTCCTGCTCCACCAGTATTCCCCTATCCAAAGTAAATGTTACTTTCAGGTTTTGGTGCTAAACTCTTTCTTGCTAAACTTCACAGTTTTCCAATGCTGAATACAAAATCCCTAAGCACAACTTATATAGAAATTTAAAAAATAATTAAGGTGGAATCCCACGAAGTAAAATGAAGACATTATTGTTGTTGACTGCACAGTTCCCATTTTCCAAAGCAGTGACTAATCATCAGCACATAGGCCCGAGTCTGTTCTATGTGCATGTTTGCATATATATGTGTATATATACACATGTACCTTAATGTGATTCCAGATTTCCATCCAAAGTTTTGCTTTCTTCATGGGATAACAAAGTACTCTCTGGGCCATAAAACAGGAATGACCTTGAAAACATTTCTTATTTCCATGAATGAAAGGCTCAAGCAGTCATAGCAAGGGCTGGGTTGTGCCCTTCAGACCCCTTTCACTTCAATATTAATAAATCACCACATTTCTCACTGAGAAAAGGAAAATCAACCTCCAGGCAGTTGGCACTAGCAAAGGCTGGCCTGCATTTGAGATGCTGGAAAGATGCATGTGCAAAATGACAGGAGGAGTACTGTCTACAGAGGCAATCAAGGTGAGGATTTTGGACGGGAAAGGAACCAAAACCTTCTTAATTCTTTAGGGACATCTTTCTGAACTAAATTACAAAATAATTTGTGGGCTGCAAAATAATGGATACTCATTAGTTTTACGTCATAGTGCTCAGCTGCAGTGTGCACTGTGTCATGTTTATAAAGGATCTTTGCCACAGGCCCAATGACTGGTTAGAATACACATCAGCATTCAGATACTTTGCCTCTGCAGTTATCAGACAATGTGGCCTTTAAAACAGGACGAGTACACTGATAAAAGGTCACCAAGGAAATTATTTTTATTGCTACAGCAAAGTTATGAATAAAAGCAAAGATAAACTATGATGCTAGAACCACATGACATGGAATTGAGGCTGGAAGATGCAAAAAAAAAAAAATCACAAGCAAGGCAACCTTGCCTTCAAAAGTTTGCAAATATAAATCATGTTGCAAAGGTTTTTCTCTTAGAAGAGATAGCTGCTTCAGAGACAAATTACTCCAAAGCTATATTTAGTATCCTGCACTGAGCTAATCAATGCAAGTCTCTTCCCCAGACCTTGAGTCCATCAATATTTCATACATACAAATGGAAGGTCTATCAGCTTTTTAAGCTGTTTTGACCTAAGTGGTTTTATTTTACATAAGAGTGGACGTGTGCTTCTGGTTTTTCCCACAGTGTGAGCAACAGACTCGGATTTCTGCTTAGAAATCAAAATTGTCATTCTTCCATGTCATCAATATATTCAGAAAAAACCTGACACTCATCCCATGGGGAACTTGTTTAGAGTTTTTTTTAAATCTCACCAGATTTCTTCCTTTCTGTGTGGCAGGCAATTCTCTTCCACTCAAGCAAAAGTTGGAAAAACTTCTCTTTGATGAAACATGTAGAAGTCAGATTTAGATGACCTAAAAGGGATCTATCTTAAGCCTCTACTGAGTTTATTCTAAGTATCTCCTTACCTCTTGCATTTACACACTCTTGCAGCTGAAGGACTGTTGTGAGATCAGAGATGTGAATTTTGTCCTTTACCACTGTCGGTGGTTAACTAGACTAAAAGCAGAGCTAAACCAACCCACACCTACCTTCTGCCAGTCAAGTGCCCCAGCTACTGTACTATTTTAAATGAGCACGGTGCCTTCATTGTATTGGTTATGCAGCAAACCTATGTTTTAATATTTGCCTTGTCTGCTGAACTAGGCAGAAATCCAAAGATGGGCAGCTTTTACAGATGGTGGTCAAACACTAGACACTATACCATTGCATGGTGTCATACTCATCCAAAGGTAGATATTTTGGACCCTGCTTTTTCCCTGCTTTTGATGCCTAACTCCGTCATGGATATACTCATCACACTTTTGTCCTTACAGGCTCCTTGTGAATGTATTGTATTTGGGCACTGCAATACAGGAGAGGTGTGGAGGTGCTGGGGCAGGTCCAGAGGAAAGCAATGAAGCTGGTGAATGGCCTAGAGAATAAATCTTATGAGGAGCTACTGAGGGAGCTGGAGCTGTTCAGTTTGAAAAAGAGGAGGCTGAGGGGAGACCTGATTGATCTCTGCAGCTATCTGAAGAGACATTGTGGAAAGGCTGCTGCTGGGCTCACATCAAGTGGTAATTCATGTGGTAGTAATGACATGAGGGGTAGAGACAGGCTAGTAGTTACAGATGTGTCTGAGCATGGGTCCAAGTACAGACTGAGAAAAGCATGCTCAAAGAACAGGATAAAGGAAAATCAGTGAGTAAATCAGCTCCAATAGAGGCACAACTGAAATGCCTCTACACTAACGCAAGGAGCATGGGGAACAAACAGGAGGAATTACAAATATGTGCAAGTCTCCAGGGTTATGAAGTCATTGGCATCACTGAGACGTGGTGGGATGGATCTCATGGTTGGAGTGTAGGGATAGATGGTTATAGACTCTTCAGGAGGGACAGGCAGGGGAGAAGGGGAGGAGGTGTTGCCCTCTACATCAATGACAAACTGGAATCCATGGAGCTCAACTTAGGGATGTGCAACACCAAAACAGAGAGCATATAGGTAAAGTTAAAGGGAAGGCATGGGAATGGGACATCATAGTAGGAGTCTGCTACAGACCTGAATAGGAAGGTAAAGCAGATGAGGCCCTTCACAAACAAATAGGAGAAG